>JAFFZH010014852.1:22336-43437 GCA_018420115.1 Euura saliciscinereae | reverse complement strand
TGATTGATTGATTGATTGATTGAATGCATGCATGCCTCTTGAATAACAAGTTTCGAAAAGTTTTCGTTAAAAATCTGGGATTTGTATCGGGAGCACATGAAGACCGAGGAGGTATTCCGAAATTTTCGAATGACTGATTGATTGATTGATTGATCGATGGATTGAATGCATGCACGCCTCTTTTCAATAACAAATTTCGAAAAGTTTTCGTTAAAAATCTGGGATTTGTATCAGGAGCACATGAAGACCGAGGAGCTATTCCGAAATTTTCGAATGACTGATTGGTTGATTGATTGATTGATTGACTGCATGCACGCTTCTTTTCAATAACAAATTTCTAAAAGTTTTCGTTAAAAATCTGGCATTTGGATCAGGAGCACAGAAAAACCGAGGAGGTATTCCAAAATTTTGAGAAGATTAATTGATTTAAGAAATGAATCACTTTTAGATGAGAAATGTCTGCATGCATAACTTGCTGCGATAGTGAATGCTGAAAGGTGCTATCTGATTGTGAGTTTTTTGAATCCTTAACGAGGGGTTGGAAAATGAATCAACAACTGATGAGCATTTATGTTAAATGACGATTTATTGTTCTTGCATAAACAGAGTTCAATTTTCAGCGCATACATCACATCGCAATATTTTTTTATAATAAATTGTTCAACATTCATTTCTTAGAAATAATAACACCAATATATCAATTGATCACTATAATAATCGGATTCAAGGCACTTTACTTATTTCAATCGTTTGTTTCTTATTTTTATTCTACAATTTCTCGAGAAATACATGGAGGAAGAATTGAATGATTCGAAACTCATTCAATATTCATAGACAACAGAAAGCAATGTATTATCATAATTTTAGTTACTTCATTCAATCTCTTTCAGACATAAATTTATCCCCAATTCATCCATCTAACTATTCGATGATAAAATTTCATAAAAGAAGTTTATTGTCATACAAAATATGCACTCATGATATAAATTATTATTTAAAATAATAACAAGTCGTATAAAGCTGATTTTCATAATTGAGTCTCGAGTTCTTCTTTCTCAATCATTTTCCTAATTAATAAACGTTACAAATATTCTTTAAAATCTCTTCATCGGCACATTTAAATCTAAAGATTCACTTTTATACTAATTTATATAATACTGTTGAAATATTACAATATTTACAATATCAGTTCAATATAGTGATGCCTCGGTGGTAGAATATCATAAAAAATCCCCTCTATCGCAGGATCTACACTCAATTATCAATCCTTCACGTCTTTCAACGCTAACAAAGCCGCAAATTCATCCCGACGACTTCCCGGCCGGATGGTTCGGTGTGAAAACTTCATAGTCCAACACAGAGAAATGATAATCCCCCATCAAGACGCTGCTCGATGCGTGTTCCCCGTCGTAACTGTGAGGTAAATTACTATAACTTTCGGTATTCGTGTTACAGTTGTTGGCGATCAAGAGATCCGCGCCCGCTCCGAATATCGGACCGATCCTGGAACAAAATTTTCATCAAATTGTAGAAAGTAGAACAAAAATATGTAAATAAACTTGAGACTGCGGAGAGACAAATGCCTTACTCAGGATGGTAGCATATCGCGAAGGGCTTCTTAACTATGTCGTATTTGGTCGGCGGTACGTCCTGATTGTTAGTTAGAGTGAAGAGAAAGGCTTTGTCGGAGGATATATAGTATCCTTTGGCGCTCGTCTTCCCCCAAGGAACGTCGCTGAAGCCTCCGCATATCTCGCCACGTCCGCCCTGAGAAAAATTGGGAATTATTAGTTACTTCGAGTCGAAACAATCAATCATTGGGCCAAATTTCAACTAGATTTCTACGATCACCGCTGAAAATATTCAGTCTCGCAGACTTCGGGGGATGTTTAAAATTCGCCAAACGATTGCGTTATAGCTCACCATCGCTATGACGTAAGTTGGAGAAACGCCGTCGCAATGACGATGAAAGGCAGCTGCTGAATAGCCGTGACTGGATGCTCTGGAACGATAATTAGTTTTCATAATCCGATAAAGCGAATATTTTAGTTTCTCAGGAATATTAATCACCTGTAAACTAGTCTCCAGGTCTGCTTCGGCACCCCGTACCACTGATTCAACAGTCTTTGAAAACCGACTTTGTCGCGGGCAAGAATTTGAGATCCTGGAAACAGGACCAGGCTCACTCTCGGCTGGAGCCTCTTGTCCGAACATATCTCCGAGTACTTGTTCGGAAGCGCAGCATAACGATACCTGATACATAAAATCCAAGGTTTGAGACACCAATAATTCTTGAATTATCATGAATTCATTCATGTTTGTCTAAATTGCGGCAAAATTGAGTCCTGAAATTAAAAATTCTGATCAATTCCTCAGTAATTATACCGTTCCAAAGATAATTCCATCGGCACAGCTCCGGTCGGTTCCACTTCTTCGGCGAATACCTGACTGTCTATCAGCAACAAACGAACGTGATTGATAACGCCGGACAGATGCTGGCAGACCCTGGCTCTTTCTTCCTCCGTCCAGTGCTGCGTCGGCTGAGTGACTCCCGCCTGTAACGTTCGATGAGAAATTGAATAACAAAGGTCTGTTTCTTTTTCTCCTCTGTACGGAGAGATTGAATAAGTAATCGACCTGGTATTTAGCCCAGTTTAAAACAGCCCTCCACACATCTTCTTCTTCGAGTCCGAGGTAGTCGGATGATATCAGTTTAACGAGGGCGTCTTTGGGCAGGGTACAGAAGGAAGTTGTTTTCACAGTTTCTGCAGCATTTTCACCGATGAATGCGAAACATCGGTCGATGAACGACGAACAAGCTCCTTTACCACCTGTGGATGAGGTTTTACAGAATTACAATAATATGTCGCGCGATTGGGAGGGGAAAAAAAAAGAAGTGGGTTTATGAGTGAGTAAAATTGAAATTGAAAGAGAAAAAACAATAGATCCTGATCAATAATCGAAACACTATAGTTAGAATAATGTATTTTATAGTCCTGTTAGAATATAAATAGTTGAATATTTTCAAAATGTTTTAGATTAGAATTTTTTAATTCATCCTGATTATCATTCAATAAAGGAATTTACTCTTTTAAACGTGTAGAGTAAAGAGAATCTAATAAATCGAACTTCCTCAAGATATTTGAATTCAAATTTATTCCCGCTTTTATTTCTGTGAGCCTTTTATTATACAGATGCTAATGATAGCGATATTTTCTATATTTTGATGATGAAAATTAGAAATTCGACCTTGATGAGCAATAATTGAATAAAATCTTTGAATAAAGTCATAAAATTCTGACTTACAATTTTATGTAAAAAATATTCGATAAAAATATGAATTGCGTTGATTTTCGAAACTGCAATAAAAAATTGTTATCTCATTTTCATTTGTATTTGCAAACTTGGTCGCTCTTATTATGCTGTTTTTTTTATATAAAAGTAGAAAATCTATCGATTCTAACGATTTAAAAAGAATCTATATAGTTATAAAAAGACGGAAGGAATAAATAGATGCTATTTACAGGGACTTAAATCTACGTATTATGAAAATTGAATTGAAAATAATACTCTGGTAATAATTTGTACTGTTTTTTTTATTAATTCATTTGATTTCCATTTTTTTTTATCCAAAAACGAGTCGCGCCTACGGATGACAATAAAATCGCACCTACGATGTTAAAGATAGGAAAAAAAAAGACTCGTTTCTTATTTTACAGTTTATTTATCTCCTACTATACTTTGTCTCGGAATGAAATATGACAAAAATATATATAGTTTCAAACAACATAATCCTAATCTTAATCCTAATCAAAGTGTCGCAATCTTCGATCCATCGGGTCTCTTCTTATTTTCAATTAAACTTCTTCCCGCCGTATCTTCTTTACCGACCGAGTCAACGGCTGCGCGCGTGTGTGTGTGTGTGTCGGTCCCGGTGAAATTGAGGATTTGAGGTTATGTCAACGATCGAGGCTAATTAGCGCCCGGATTCGTGTTCTGTATGAGCGTGATGTTGTCCCCCTTGAGCATGATCCTTCCAAGCGTTTTCTTGTTCTTCGTCTTAACGTGATACTCCTCGGCATCGTCGAGTACGAGGTTCATGTACTCGTCGAATCCCACGATGTGTCCCTCGATCCTCAGATTTATGTTCTCGAATAGCCAGACTTGGACGCGGGAACGATTTTGAAGATATCTGAATATCAGGTTTATGGGCTGCACCATAACCTTCTGAACTTTAGGCGGTCCTTTGAACGACATCTTGGACGATTATTTTACAATATTCTCGCACTTTTTCGCTTCGATTTATTTTCAATCAAACTTTTGAGAGACGCTTTTTCACGTAGGCTTGTCGCTTTTGTGACTTGTAGTTGTGTGCCGGGACAAAAATGTCCGACGATCCAACGACGGTGGCGATTCTGCGTCAGTTCGAGGGAACTACGAGAGCGGCGGTCGATACGAAGCGCGAATTTTGAATATACCTATTTCCTAATAAAAAAAACGTCTTTTCTCTTTGTTTCCGTGTCAACCACGATGTATATTTGGATATTTTTCAGTTGAATCGCCTCGAGTTTCTCGGGTTACACCCAATAAATGTCAGGATTTTTCCGCGCGAATATTTTTTTTTACTGTTCATTTTATAATAATATCTAGAGTACTTTTTCGTCCAATTGCAATTTGCAAAAAACACGATTTTCAAACAGGCTTCAAGTCGTTTGGATAATTGAAAATTGTTAAAAAAAAAATACGATTTGACGTGACTTTCAAACAATTTTGTATAATTTTACATTACGATATCGAATAATTATCATTTGAAAATATGTTTTTACTCGATTTCGAATTATTTGTAAATACTGAAAAGTTATTTATCTTTCAATTAAACAGTTTTTGAGATTTGGTTCTTTCAGAATAGAAAAAAGTTTCGCTCTGAGTTGAACATAAAAGAATCCCTAAAAATTCATAAATAGTTTTATAAATAGAAAAGCAGGTTTAATTAATCATCGAAATCGATTGAAATCATCGATTCATCATCAATCATCAAATCAAAAAATGTCTGACTAACCAAAATCTGACAAAATGTTACTTTGAAATAATTTGTAATTATGTGAAACCTGTTAATCGAGGGGTGAATCACAAGGGAGATGTGGTGTACAGAGAGTAGGAAATGTTGGGAGATATTGGGAGATATTGGGAGATATTGGGAGATTTTTGGAGATATATTTAAAATTGTATCAGGAGATATCGTGGGAGATATTGGGAGATATCGGGAAATATTGGGAAATTTTAGGAGATTTCGGGAGATATTGGAAAATTTTAGGAGATATCGGGAGATATTGGGAGATATTGGGCAATTTTCGGATTTATATTGAAAATTATATCAGGAGATATCGTGGGAGATATTGGGAGATATTGAGATGAAGGAGATGTGGTGTACACATTTTCGCTTGTGATTCACCCCTCGCTGTTAATCGTTCAAAATCACAAAAAAAAACAATAAAATAATAATAATAAATTCATAATTAGATTCAATCACGTATTTTATTTTTGGAATTTTTTTTTTTGAAGACCCATTTGAAAATCCTTCAAATAAAATAAAATAAAATAATCCAAAAAAATGATGGTAAATTTTTATAATTGCATCGAACTGGAAATCGACAATTTTCCCAACGATCGCTGTTCGATTTGAATAACGAAAATTTATGAAAGAGATTTCAAAAAAGAAAAAGAAAAAAAAACCAAGTAGTGTAGAAATGTACCGACAATGAAATTAATAATGGGACAATTTGCTACAAGTCAGGGGGTGGGTGGGGGGGGAGCTGCGAGATTCACGGCACGTTACACGACCTATATGACACTCGAAAGACAAAGCATACACGTGCTGAAAAGCTCGCGGTTATATTCAGACATCGACTGATATAGAAATAGGGGCTTTACTCGTTTCTGTCACGTAAAGGATATCGCGAGAACCGAGGAGGGTGTAGAGAGGGTGGCTTGCAGGGAATGCCTACACGATACGATATTTCGGCGCCTAACGATCCCAGATAAAAATCTATATAATTTTCTCTCTCGCTCTATATACTCTATACTCTCCTCTTATCTGTAACCCCGCGTGTACCCGAGACTAACGCACATATCGAAATTAAAATCATGAAGATTGATGGATATTTCAGAATGTCACCCCCTTCTATGTATTTCCTTCTATTTTTTTTTTTATTTTTTTGATTGACCATTTTTGTCACGTATTGTACAAAAAAAAGCTCATTAATGGATAGACGATGATTTTTTAAATTATACTAATTTATAATTAAATAATAATACTGGATTGAAGACTTCTTCCAAGTCCTCGTATATACGTATTGAATTGATTGAATGATTTGATGGATTGCAAGCTCACTCAAAAGCTCAAGAAGAGAAGAGAAATTCGAGCCAAAATATCTATTTTATTATTTCGATCCACAATTTGCAGCAGCATACTTCTATTCGTTTTTTTTTATTTTTCTAATAAAATTAGATTTTCTATGTTTCAATAATATTCGAAAAATTCTCATTAATCTGTGAATTAAAATTAAAATGTCATGCGGGATATCAATTTTTCATATTTTCTTTACCGTATATTAATTGATCAATTATTGATTATAAAAAAATTAATCAATAACTGATAGAATGTAATTTGAAATTCCACTTCAATATCAATCATTTCAAAATTCTTTTTTATTTACACAATTTTCAAGCTCAGAGAAATTGTCTCATTATCACCAAATTAACAACGAAAACTAATTTTTATAAAAACCCAAAAATACTATAATTTCTAATAAAATCAAATTCGAAAAGAAAAAGGGAGAAACAAAAGTGTTTCTAAAATTATGTAAAAATGATTTTAACGACGTTTAGTAGCTCCGACTTTTTAAGAGCTCAACGTTATCCAATTATATCAAAGGGTGTTTTATTTTCGTTATCGTTTGGTTATAGGGTGTGAAAAATGAGTTTTTTTTTTTTTTAAACTTTCACCCCGTGAAATTGGGTCAGAGTCTAAAAGCCATTAACGGGGTTTATTTTCGTCGAGGTGGTTAGTTACAAGGGTGAAAGACGAAAGGTGAAATGTTGGTCCGGGTCGGTTGATGCGGTTGATCCTGGTAAAATGTGAGATTTCAAGCCCTAATTCTACCCGACCTGCCCATTCCGGTGCCTCGACACCGTCGTTTTCGTAACAAATGGGATCCACGTGATGCCTTCTTTGTCAAAAGGGGAGTAAAGAGGGGGAAAATTTACAAAAGTGAGCTTTTCGTGTCACCGAAACGAGAGAAAAAAAAAAGAGAAGGAAATCTGAAACGTGTCCGCCTCCCTTTGTCTGACTCTGACACTTTACCCCCCACGATTCATATTTCATTGTGGATACAAGAGAGAAAGATTTTTCTTTAAAGTAGAACGAATCACGACGTTTTGAGCGAAAATAATCACGGAAGGGGAATAAAAAAAATGAACAATTTTTTAAATTATTATATGAAAAACAAAAAGGGTGGAAGAAACTCACCGGGAACTCGATCCTGGGCTTCAAGAGCCGCTGTTAGGAGGGCACAAGCGTTTCCAGGACTCAGGGTAGCCGAAACGTGGTCCTCGCAGCTTCTCCAAAGCTCCTCGACCCCCAGTTCTTGGGCTAGACCAAGCATCTCGAATATCCCACTGTCTTGCAGCATGATCTGAGGGGATTCAGAAGATTTATAATGAACTGGATAATTTGATATCCTTGGCTTTGATCTTCGGGAAAATTTCAACATTTTCGTATTCCTTTTGTAACCAATCAGAAAATTTATGCATATGAAACAGATTTTTATTAAAAAGAAAAAGAAAAGAAAAAACGACAGAGAAAAAGAACCGAATTTTGTTACGATAATTTACTATTTTGGATTTAAAAAAAGGAAAAAAATCGTTCAAATATCATTTTGGTTTTTTTACTTGAAAAAGTTCTGTCACATTTTTCCTGCTATATGTAAATCAATCTGAACAAGAATTTAATGGCAACAATAGATTAGATTGAAAATGACATCTAATTCTATGATAATTATTATAGAAAAAAAAATTGAATCGCATTTTTTGACTTTATATAATTAATTCAAAATATTTCATAACAAAATTACAAAAATTGTAGGCAGTAAAAGTTATTCATACAATTTCATCGATTTCGTAACAAATGAAAAAAAAAATAAAATAAGGAAATAATGATAATAACAATTTGTGTAAAACGCACCTTTCCAGTGTAAATGTAATTAATAAACTGTCGAAAAGTGTCAGGATGTGCGTGTGGCATTCTGACAGGCGTTGGATTACCCGGTGATCCCATCCTTTTCGTTGTAGTGAAGTTTTTGCACCTGTAAATAATTGAGAATCCCAAAAAATTCAACAACAAAAATTATTGAAAAATGTTTTAGTTAAGTAAAATAAGATTTGGGCTATTCGAAGGTCTTTTTTTTTTGCCCTTTAGGGCTAAAATCGATCCTTTTTCTTTTTTTTTCCAATCAATTTATTTTTTTTATTCTTTTCCAGTCTCCACGGTGTCTGTTACAATTTTTTCTTTTTCAATTTTATTCTCTTTAATCAAGCATAAAGAGGAAAATTATAATCGATTCTAGGCTATGTTTTTTCTTCCTATATTCATGAATTCATTGTTGAAATTCTATCCCTTGCATAACATCGCAAAGTTCTTAGACGCCCTTGTAACGAACCTTTTTATTTATTTTTTTATTATTTTTCTAGCGTACCCCCATGCACCACTTCTGGGCTCGCGTACTCCAATCTCTTTTTCTCTCTCTCTTTTTTTTTCTCACCCTGGCATATCACATGGTTACAAAAGAGCTTAATTGACTTCGTCAGAATGGTCTCCTTTGCACCGACTCCACCCGAAGCCCTAACAATATCCCAAAGACACTCTCTTCATATACCCACGATTCACCGTTTTTTTTTTTTTTTTTATAATCAAATTTTATCTTACAGACATTTTCTTGACACCAATATATTAATTATCACAATCAACTTTATTGGGTTTTATACATGATTAATTAGGTTTTTGATTATTTTCTACGATTTATCGATCCTATTTTATTCTTTTCGAATTTTTCGTAAGATTTTTTATTCGATTTTATTGGATAACAGACGTAGATTAATTAAATGTTGCTATAAATTGTCAATTTCAATCAACTCTTTCCGAATTCTTTGACAGCTTCTCGATTTTTTTATTTTATTGGTTGACAGAATTGATTCAATCTTGTTATAAATTATCGATTTTATTTCATGATTTTTGAATTTTTCGTCAGCTTCTTGACAGAATTAACTGAATCTTGTTATATATAGTTAATTATTTTTTATCCAACGTTTTTAGAATTCTTCGTTAGCTTTTCAATTTGACTTCCCGCTTTTTGTCATTTTGTCAATTCTATTCGTAATATTTTGTGACTTAAGGGGTAAAAGCATGTAGTTTCTGGCCAATCAACCACTTCTGGTCGTTCTAATTCATCAAATTATTCGATTGGGAACACAAAAAAAAAGTATTTGATACACTTTTTCACAACTTTATTGACCAAGAATCAATTTATATTCGAAATCATCTTTCACATCCCATTGATACGGTCTCTAATGGAGCAATAAATCGATGGTCCAAGATGAGGCCAAAAAACTGTGCATCTACCCTACCTACACGGAGCTTCAGCTACCGAGGGTGCGAGTCTGGGTACTGATCGATTCGGTCAAGAACCAATAACGGTGCCAATAAACTCTGCTGTATACATATATACATATACATATACATATGTATGTGTATTGCATGGATATAAAACTACCGAGTTTGTTGGGCACGTTCGCGTATGTTTGGTAGGGCACAGAGGAGGCAATATCCGGCACCTACTACGGGGTACTGCAAACGTACGCTCCTCTATGACCCCTTACTATATTTTCTGATACAGTCCCAAGGGCTGTGACGATACTTTCATTCGTCATCGAATCGATTTTCAATTTTCGTTATTAAAGGGCCAAGAATTTGTCAGAAATCATTCTAGATTTTTTTCTATATACGTCTTTGTACTCTGAGTCTAGAAACCAAATTTCAAAAAAAAATGTTGAAAATTGTTGAAGCTATGAATTTTTGAAGTTTTTCTACTAAAAAGTCGAATAGCTTCTAAAAATTAGTAGATATTTCGATAAAATTTGGGGTGTCAATCAATTCAAACGATTTTTTTTATATCTTACGATATTCTGCAATACATATCGTTTCGACTATATATTTTATCGTAACTGATCGTCAGGCATCTGCGACGGAACAAATTTCGCATGGCTGCAAACGAGGGTAAACACACTTTGGAAGGGTCGACGTTTCGATCAAATGTCAATCCAAAAATGGGGAAGAGAGTGAGCACAGTATATATAAGTATACTATATACACGCGGTAAGATATAGAGTTTCTTTATTTACAAAAGCTGAAAGCGATTCCGGGGTTCGAACCTAATTCTTTGCAGATCCTCGCGATTTCGTAGATTTTTTTTCTACCAGCAGGAACAAAAAAGAACGTGAAAAATAAAATATATAATACTTTTATCTGAACTTTGCTTTCCTACTTTTTTTTTTGAACGCATGTAGAATTTTTTTTATTTTCTATTTCGTTTTTCTTTTTTTTTTTTTAGGCTCAAAGCGGCGCGTCTTCTACTTTTCCATTTGCGTTTCCCATCTACCTATACACTAACCCCTTTCACCCCTCGAGGATGCCGGGAGCCTCGCTCCCTTTGACACATTTTTTTTTCTTTCCTCTATCCTCCTCATTTTTTTTTAATCTTGTTTTTTGTTTCTAACGGTGCTCATGGTTCCAGGTTCTAACGGTTTATGATATCTAGATAGTATTCAATCCTTTCTATTTGTGGGTGCATCGACGGCGACTTTTGCGATAAGAAATGAAAAAAAAACTAGACTTTTTTTATAGCAAATTTTTTTTGCCATCATCAATATTGGCGTTGGATAAAAATTAATTAGATTGGATACGAATTTTTATTGGGGAAAGTTGAAAATTAAAAATCTGAATCTAGTGGTTATTTCCGCCGATTTTTACCCATTTCTTTTTTCGGTTACTTTTTTTTCTTCTTCTTTTTCTGTTTTTGCACTACAGGAAGCAATAATTTTTCGTATAAAAGTTTATCATCTCGACGTGGTTTACTTGGTTGAAAATAATCCATCTTCAACTTCTGAAACTTTTCTTTTTCTATGTATTATAGGTATATATATATAGTGTTGAAAGTTATTCGTGTGCGAAAAAGATAACGTCCAACTGTCTTTTTTCACACTGTCTAATAGCCACAGTACGCTCGTACCGCATTTTATCACTGATAAAAGATACTTTTTCACTTCTTGCAGGATGTTAAACAAAAAAATGAATCATTCGCAATATTTATTCTACTTTGTCATTTTTTTTATTCTGATGAATGAAATTTCATAAAAATGTATGTGAACCAATTAACATATACTTTTTGTATGTTAAAATTCAACTTTTTCAATATTTCAATATTCATATAACAGTTTTAAGAATTAAAAATCATTCGGAAATTTCATAACCAAGATTATACTAAATTTCATGTACAGAATGTTTCGAAAATTCGGCTGAATACTCATATGATATGAAAATTAATGACAATTTCATTCAAAAATGGGTTTCCACTGCAATAATTGCCGAATCGGTTCATAAAATATTGCAGAATGAACCAAAAAATGATAATATTAAGACCCAAATATGAACTTTCAAGATATTTTATACTAATTTCATTCGAATCACGAAGATTTTTAAATTTCATTCCTGTTCGTATAAGAAATTTCAATATATTTTTTAACAGTGTAATAAAAAAAGGTGCGGTCGATTAAATTATCAATCAGACTCCATAGAATTACATACGAGTCTGAATTTCAATTAGCTGGCTATTTTATCTGTTTTTTTTTTTTTTTTTTTTTTTTTTAGAAAATTCGGTGTACGCAGCAAAAGGGAGGTAATCGCGAAACGTTATTCGACCGCAGAAGAGTGTGCAGAGAGTCCCATTCGTGCGAATCGCGCGGTTCGGTTCGGCTGCGTGGGTGAACATGGAGCTGAGGCTATGTGTGTAAAATGAGCTATGTACACGCATGTAGGAAAATTACTCATCGACGCGGTGCTAAAAGGGTAAAATTGAGGGTAGCAGCCGCGGCCGTCCCGCTAACGCTTCTCTCGTACGGTGACCTGTCGTGTCTGCGGTTAGGCGGACCGAACCGCTCACGATGAAAACGGTACTCCGCACGCGAATTACTACTGGATCGAATTTTTTTGAAGTAGAGTCGAGGGGACTCAAAATTTATTCGAAAATGTCTTCGATTTTTCGTTTCTCTTCATTTTCAGAGAAAATAAGAGAAATTTATTCGGTTATCGATCACCAAAAAAAATTAGAATTTTAGTTTCCAGTTTTGGAATTTCAATTTTTGGAAGTGGAGTCGAGGTGGCTCAAAATTTGTCAAGACTGTCTTCAATTTTTCGATTGTTGGAATTTATTTAGTTATTAATCGCCCCAAAAAATTGGAATTTGAGTTTCCACTAGATATCAAGTTTTTTGAGTATATTTTTTTATTCCGACTACATCGAAAGAACGAGGGACCGGATTTCGACGCTATAAATTATCCAAACTTGGAACTGATTCAATTTTTTAGAAGATCGGTTCGGTACTTTTTGAATTATCTGAATAACGAAATTCTCAAAAATTGAATAAAAATGACGATATTTTGAAAACGGATAAACAGATTGAAACAAGAATTGCTATCAGAACGTTTTTTGAGTCGCTGACCACGAATCTGAAGTCAGATTAACAAAATTGAGACTGGTGAATCAAATATCGTGAAAATAGTCTGATTTTGATTGAAATTTGTACCCCAAGGTTTTAATAATCATAATTTCGAGTTCAAAAAATATTGGCAGCCTAAAACAGCTGTTTTTTCTTTAATTTTTGATTTTGGATTCTCAATTCTACCAAAATTGAATATCAAGAATAAAAAATCGGATATTATGAATTGAAAAATTATTTTCTGTATCGAAACCAAAGAATTTTGCATTTCTATCGATCCACACCTTCATCCCACGCGTCATTATAAAATGATTTCACAACGCTTTTTTTTCCCCCCCGCAGTTGTTCAACCCGTGTCAAACGATCTTGCAATCAAGAATAATATATTCCCAATAATGACTGTGGGTCAAATTTAATGACGGGTTCAAGCCGCACCACCTGATGACGTATGCGATGTATAATAATATTTGAATAGGAGTAAAAAAAAATAAAAATGAAGAAAAAATTCAAAACTCTGCGGTTGGAACGAAGTGTATGAGATAAAAATGAGTAAAATTAAGAAACTGGAACCATTATTGAAAGAAAATTAGAATAATAATGGAGCAAATAATTTTTAACAATATTTAAAAAAAAAAAAGAACCCCGGGCCTTCAAGAGTATAAGGAGAGAAATAAAAAAATAGTCAAAGTCCCTCTAATCACGTGCAAATAAAATATTTGCCTTCGATATAATATCGAAATCAAAAAGAAAAATGAAAAACTAAGAATAAAGGAAACGAGTGGGGGGGAGGGGGAAATAAAGGTATGCAGAAAAGTTGCAGAAGGCGAGGGGGGATTTTTTTTCTTCACTCTCATAGCCGAGGCAGGTCGTAGGTTAGTTTCTGTGGCATTCAACCCTTTGCGTATAAGGCGACGTGGGTACCCCGCCTAGGGCAAAAACCGCGATAACTAACGACCCCCCACCGAGTCGACTTTCGACATTTGACTCTCACCCGACGATATTATTATATTATTTTTTTTTCTTCTCTTCTCCTCTGCGAGGAAAATAACCAAACCGAAAGAAACAAACGCGTTCGCTGCTGCAGGAAGGGGGGGACCCCCCCCCCCCCCCCCCCCCCCCCACCCTTTTTGCTTCTACCGATAATAATTAAGACAATGAAACGAAACCCTCCTCGACGACAATTCAAAACCCGCAATGCCTCGTAGAGACGAACCATTGCACCGAGTTACTTCCGGTCCCAATTTAGGGAAAAAATTAACGCTTTACTAACTTCCGGGTGAATAAATAAAATGAAAACTTCCCATCTTGCGGATTTTTTCGAGGGGAGAAATTGATCTTTAGCCAGATGTTATTATTTGCTAAAATTATTTCAATTTTTTGTCAAGAGTTTTTGACACAATTACGAAGAGACGACTTTTCTTTTTTTTTTTTTTGCATATCAAGGAATCGGGATTTTTTCTTCACGATTAATTTTTGCGTTAATGACTGTCTTTACAAATGAATCAAGAATTAATTATTGAAATTTTATTTCTTCTAAATTTGAAACAACATTTCTTGTTTCTCTCAAATTGGTTTTTCAAATTTTGTCCAGTCTAGTTAATCACTGTCTCTACAGATTAATAGAAAATCGACTATTTCTTGAAAGTTAGTTTCTTCTAAATTCGTATCAAAATTTTTTGTCTCTCTCATATTAGTTCTCAAAATTCCACCATGTTTAAGTAGATATTTTTTGGCCTAAAATTTTACAAAATTTTCTCTAGAAAGTATATAAACTAAATTACATATTTAATACGTTCGAAAAAAAAAAATTCTGTATATACCATAATCATAATGATCAATTATAAAGGACGAGTCCTGTCAGATCCTTGAAAAAATAATTAATTTTTTCCTCTGTTTCACATAAAAAAAAATTAAAAAAAATTGTCTCCCTGTCCCCAGTTTTCGAGTGAGCTGTCCATTATTCGGTGTTTGAAAATCTGTACCTATATACCCATACCTACCCCCATAAGCGTTAAGAGGAATAGGTAGGTATATTTGCGGTTGTCACCGTACCTATATATACGCGACAACCCCGCGACGCAATATCGCACAAGGGTTTCAAGATCCGGTACAATATAGAACCCCGCGTCTGTCAGCCGCAGAACACCGATCTTCCAAAATACGATGATGTATACACGTATATGACGTAGGTATATAGAGAGAAAAGTATATAGAAATAGAAATGTGAAACGAACGTCTGGCGTCTATAGCTTCAAGATTCCATTTTCGCTCTCATTCCTGCACAAAGTCCACGGAGAGGGCATTCACACACACACACCCCCAAAGAGAACAAGCGATCGAGCTACGAAGGGATGCGAGCGAAGGATGGGGGGGAGGAGGAGGAAGACTGATTGACTTATTGTCACCCTGATAGCTTTTAACGCCAACAGTCCGACACCCGTGTCGATGGGGCGCGAAAACGTCCTTTTACCATCCCCCCGGAAAAAAACCACCCTCGGAGAGACAGGCTATCGCGAAATTTGACGATAAATGAATGAGAAAGAAAAAATGTGGGGAAAATTTTGAAAAACAATTATTTTTAGGGGCGGAATTAGAGGTGAGGAAAAAAACGATTTTTTATCCTCCCTCATTAGAGTTACGTACGGAATAAAAAAGGGAGGGGTAAATTTGAATTGTAAATTTTTGCATTTTGTTCAGGTTTTTTTTTTTTGCTCTTTGATGGCACTGCACAGCTGCGGTCACATTGAACGGAATTTCATTACCACCTGTGGTGAATATTTTTTACCACGTATACTTTTTTTTTGTTGTTAAAAACGGATTCTTTCTAGTTTTTTTTGTTTTTTGTGGACTTTGTGGAATTATTCAATACACATATTTCTTCGTAAGAGAACAAAAACGATATTTTCTCTGAAAATCTAGAATTTGTTTTTTTCTATGATAAACTATATCGATTTTTAGAATTTTCTAACCGAAACTATAAGAAGTTTTAATTCCTGTAAGAATTTGAAGAATGTCGTTCGAATTATTCGAAATCATATTTGATTGGCTTTATATCAATTTTTACAATTTTTTTTTTAAGAGAAACTAAGGAGTTTCGATTTCTTCATCAATTCAAAGGCTTTATATCAATTTTTATAATTTTTTAAAGAGAAACTAAGGAGTTTTGATTTTCTTATCAATTCGAATAAAATCGTTCAAATTATTCTCTCAGTCATATTTTATTTTTTATTTTTTGAATCGTATTATACATGAATCGAATCGATATAGTAGGAAATAGGAAGTAGGGAATAAATAAATGTGAAGTTAGAGAAGAAACTCCGGTTCGATAAATCGTTTGAACTTAAAGCCCTTGCAAGTTCGGCGGTAGAATAATAGGAACGTCGAAAAAATAACCGAGTACACTAGATCAGAGGTCTGATCGATTTTCTTCCACCTTTTGTACCGCGTATAAATTTCAAACTCCGAATAGTACGAATAGAAGAACTTTTGGTGAAAGGTTGAATATAAAATCCCGGGGATTTTTTACGAACTCTTCAATTGTTATGAAAGAAAATAATAATTTTATTTTCAGTTTTCTAGATTTCAGACTTCAAAATTGAAATGATATTGTAATAATCAAACCGTGGCGATAATTGATTGCGGTTTTAAACTTGCCAATTGTCAATTTCCCTCGAATTCATCACGAATCCCGGGTATAACATTTGCTGCTGGGATTCGTATAAATTATTAAAATGAGGTAAAAACCTTTTCTCGAAACGGTTAAACAAAGTCTGTTACCCCGGCTCTTCTCGTTCCCCGGAGAATGATCGATCATTGCCCCCTCCTCATCCACCGCGATATCACTTTAATTGAAATTATTTTTAATCATTAATCATCTCCCTCGACGCCTTTCATAAAGCAATATCCTAATGCCCCAGCTGCCGGTTACGACGATTTTTGCATTTTATATTATTTATTCACATCTTTCCATTATAAGACACGAATCGATTATTGAAATAAAATAAAAAATTTGTCCATGAAGATCGGAATATTTTCTACAATTGTTAATATTTCTCGATGAAATTTCGTCTGTGCGTTCAGTTTGACATCCTGAACAATCCATTCTGTAGTCATTTTTTTATATGCCGACTTTTTGATGAATAGCAAAATTATATGATTTTTATTTCCGCCCATGGAATCAACATTTTCAATTTTGAATAACTCCTACAATTTTTTATATGTTTCACTGAAATTTGGTCTGTGTGTTCAGTTTGACATCATGAACAACATATTTCAATCATTTTTTTATATCTCGATTTTTTGCTGAGTACCAAAATTATATGATTTTTATTTTCGCCCATGGGATCAAAATTTTCAATTTTGAATAACTCCTAGAATTTTTTATATTTCTTGATGAAATTTTGTCTGTCGGTTCAGTTTGACATCCTGAACAATCTATTCTAGTCATTTTTTTATATCTCGACTTATTGCCGAGTACCAAAATTATTCGACTTTCATAATTTTCGCCCACACGACAAAAATTTTCAATTTTGAATAATTCCTACAATTTTCAATATTTCTCGATGAAATTTGCTCTGTGCTTTCAGTTCACCACTCTGAACAATCTATCCGAGCGGTTTTTCTATATCATAAAACCTAGACAATCGGCGAATTTCTGAAAAATCAAAATCGATGATAATCTTCTCACCTAGCCTGGAGTATGATCCTGTGTGCGTAGATCGGAGTGTCTTCTCTGCCCAAAAGGAACACGATATCAGCCGAATCAGTGTCCTCCGAGAGTCTGGCGAGATCTTCGAGGAGTCGTGGAACCCCGGCGAGTCCCGCTTCCCCGGATACTCCAGTGGCCCCCGCAGCCGCCCCCACGACTACGGTCCTGGTTCCCATTCCCTTGGGGAAACGTAACGATCATTGAATAATTAATTAATTAATTAATTGACCAGAATTTTTATGAGCGCTCATTTTTTATCCAATTTTTTTGGTTAGTTTCGTTTTTGGATCGTCGATTAAATTTTGGTTCCCAATCCCAACGTAACGAATGAAGATTGATTAGTTGATTAATTATTAAAATTGATTGAATAATTGATTAATTTATCACAAATTTTATCATATCAACGAATGAAAATTAATTAATTGATTAATTAATGAATTGACAACAATTTTTACCATCGCAAATTTTTTAATCCTATTTTCTGTTTATAGTTTCGTCGATAAAAAAATGAAAATGGTGATAATCGTGAAATTAATACGTGAGAGTGAGGCTCGCGTGTTTTGAGCGATGACAATGGGCATAGGTTCGACACCGCGGTGTGTATGGTTCGAAAAACTCCCGAAACCAATTAAAACGCAATCAGTGCTAATTGCGTAATTAATATTTGATCAGCGTCCGCGCCAGGCCGATTCGAGTGCGCTCCATATCTCTCGCTCTGTACCAGTACCACTGATCCTCTTTTAATTAGTTCGGTTCTCTGTACTACGCGGCGAGCCCTCGCCTCAGGTTTTTTTGACGTGTCATACGTCAATTGTTTTCATGAACGACGATGCTTCGGAGGCAACCCACCCACCTACTGCAGACATCGAGGGGATTATATCATATCCCCGTTACGTGATGCAGTAACAGCCTTTTAATTTGGTTCATTGACGAAGATATGATTCAAAATCGATTCCCCAGCCTCATTTCAATCGAATTTGTTTTTTTCTTTTTTTTTTTCAATTTTTTTATTCATTTCACTATCACAGTTTTGATTTCGTCATAAGTATTATTTTTGAGGATATTTTTGGCGATCCAACAGATTTCCAATTTTTTGATTAGTGAATCTTCGATTAATCTGAAGTACAATTAAATTTCCTGATGTCGACTATCGAAGCTTGAAAAGCTATCAATCAATGTCACAGAAAATTCTGATTGGGATATACTTTGATTCAAAATGATCTGATAAACTGTGAAAAAAAAAAAATTCTCTGAAGACGATATTCAAGTCAATTGAATTTATGTTAATCAAAAGAACGAAAATCTCATAAATTTTCAACATCTGATTTGTTATATTATTTATTGTTTGATGAAATTGAATTTATGAAATTTGATCATTGAATTGATAGAACAATAAAAAATCAGCAAAAAATCATCAATTTTATCAAATAGCCGAAAATTTTAGACGAGCTCTTTAAAAACTCATATTTTTACTGTTCAGAATTGGATGAGAAATTTCAATATTCATTCGAGGACTGAAAACTGATGAACAGCGAAGCTGATAGCAGGAATTTAGAATTTGATAAAAAATTATCATCCCTTTTTAAAATATAGAAGAGTAATATTTGAAAATGAAAATTATTTGATCTGATTATATACTCATTTATTTTTGTGGTCTGCTTCATGATAAGGAAAAATGCACAAAAACAACTAAAAAATTAGGTGATCAATTAATAAAATCGTCTCAAATTTGTATGTCGATTTTTTTTGTCTTCACTTTATCACCAAATTTCATATCCTATCGATTTATTACGTGAATATATAATATTACTCACGATTTTATGAAAAATGATACGATTTTGATGATATCAGGTAAACTCAGAACGACACAACCTTCACTTTCATCACATCGACGTAGAGTAAAGGTATACTGTCAGAATGACGACCCTTCAGGGTCTTGTTATTGTCGCAGACAGCTAAGTACTCGGCAAAGTATAACAGAATTGCTCGATTCCACTTCCTTTGATAAACACAAAATTTCGAATTATGTCTTCACTGGCTTTTATTCAAATTGGCAATCGAATCGATTGTGGATAGAATCTTGATTGTTTTACTCGAGTGGATATCGAACGGACGCTTTGGGTCTGAGGTCAGTCCACCTGAGAGACTCGGGAACGTTGATTTCAACCTGCGGTTAGTAAAGGACCGGCGGAATTCTTGCTCTACGACGTTGCCACGTCTTTTGAAGTGAGAGACTATGTATATAGAATAATCGTGGGAGTTAGGTGGAGAACAGGTTACGGAATAAATTAAAAAAGAAAAAAAAATCGTCCAAATTCCGATCCCCCCTCCTAAGTTATAATTTCTTTGCCAAATTTTGATTTTTGTTGCCCAAAAATCGGTTATACCTACTCGTTATACGATTATAGGCACAACCACAGTTTCAATCGGAATCTGAATCGATTAAGAGTTTTTTAAGCGATTTGAGGAACCCGATTTTACCGATCGATCTATCGATCCAACAGATTCCGATCACTCGGTCGATATTCTGAATCTGATTAGTAGTCAAGATTGTAGATATTTTTTGAGTCTAAGTGGGAAGATTTCTTTTGAAAATGTCAAATTATTAGACAATTTTTTAAGTTTAAATTGAATTTAGTTGGGTTGTCGGTAACGTAGAGCGAAATATCGACCGATGGTAAGAAAGACGTGGTGAAAAACCGCTAAAAGTAATGCGATTGGGATGAACTCGATTCTTCGAGTCTCTAAATTCAAGTTTGATACCAAAAACATAGATTAGAAAGGAAAAAAAACCCAGAATTTGAATTTTTAGTCAAATAAAATATTTTTTCAGTCATTTTTTCGTTTCTGTTCAGGATATCAATTCCGAATTTTTTGATTCTATCATCGAAATGACGAAATCAGAGACCCAACTAGGTGGAAATATAAACTGGAAAGTGAGAAGCGCACGGTTCTTAAGATCGACGGTAGATGGCGAGATTCTGTTCTACTGAACAGTGACGTCACGGCATCTCTTTAAAGTCCCAGGACTATATTTATATTGACGTTTATCCAGTTAAAAGAAAAATAGATTCTGAATGCTAGTATAGAAAATTTGTTTCAATTAAACTTTTATTAGTTCAGAGTCTGTATAACCATGAAAGAAAAAAGAAAGAAAAGAAGTGGTTATTTTGTTTAAAAAATTTTTTCTTCAAATCGTAGACGAGAATATAATTTACTGAATAGAAAACACGAGTGTCTCGAGCTTTGACTATACAATTCTGTTCAGATCTTGTATTAAAAGACGGTTTTGTATTGAGGTTCGTTCGCATTACCTACCCCCTACCCCATTTTTTCCTTCTGTGTAATCCTTCCAATGACACCATGAGGTAGTTTATTTTTTTCTTTCACAATACTAAATGTATAAACAATTTTTTTCACAACGTCGTATGGCATATATGATATATATATAAGTTAAAACGAGAGTGTGAATTTCTATGCCTTTTGTAGATAGGAGAAAAAAAAGGGCTTTAAATAATTATATACTAATTCATTTTATCTTCTTTCGTTTTTTTTTTTTTTTTTTT
>JAFFZH010014852.1:0-13336 GCA_018420115.1 Euura saliciscinereae | reverse complement strand
AATTTATACACTATTTTTGTATCGTTATTATACAAGCTTTGATAGCATGATTTTTGAATCCGACTCTTTGTTTTCGAAAAACGGTCAAAAACGTATCTTAGAGAATCGTCGTCACTGTCTATATTCGCTCAAGCGTTCCTCGACGTCTGGAGGTCACAATTTTCAAGATAAATTGTGATTCTGTTATTAAAAATGAAGTTTTTGTCTTTTGTCTAAAAATCTAGCCCAAATTCTACAAGAATATGTAAAAAAAATTACGAAAACCCCTTCGAATTGACGAGCACCGAGTATAAAAATCTCCAATCATTTGCCAAAATCTGTAAATACTGTATAAAGATTGGCAAAAACGTGAATCTCGATCAAATTTGACCATTTCCGGTAGCCACGTCTGTGTATCGCGGGTTTTCATGCTCGATGCTCGTCGTACCCACGTAGCCGTATCGTTGTGCTGGTGTTTCGTGCTGCAGGTCTTCCGAGAGTGGATGAGGCCTGGAGGATAGGGGATGAAGAATTACTCTCGTAATGAGTATCCCTTTTGTGTCCTTCGCGATTCAAGTCACCTTCTGGCTATACCGGATACACCGAGATATTCCAGGGCTTCCTTACGCTCACGGTTTCTTCCTAGCCCGACTTACCGGGAGAATAGTAAGATTACGCGAGGGGATATATGCCTGTATCCTATTCCTCCGCTGGGACTGGGACTCGGATTTTATCCAACCGACACATTTCCAATCCATAAAATGAAAATCGGCGGTCGAATAGCCGAGGCAATAATAGAATCGTTCTTTGTATCCTTTCACAGAAATCCCTGATTCAATATCCGTACAATCTTTTCACGTATCAGATTAATTAGCGAAACCTGCTACTTTTGCAGTGTCAGATATATAGAAGAAAAAAAAAACACATTACGAGTTGTAATTAAAATTGATTTTTTTTTCTTCTAAAAACGAGTAAAAAATAATTTTTTTCGTCAAAGGATCGCCGACGTAACTTTGATCGTTATAACCGTAGGTTTGTGCTAAAAAGCCAAGCGAAACCAACACCGAAAGATGTAAGAATTTTTTCTCTTTGGCATTCTGCGTCTGAACTCTAGGTTATTTTCTTCTTCTCTTTGATCCTTGAGCAATAAGCAAAAGCGTAATACGAGAACCCGGTCATTTTTATAATCGATCCTTGACGGTTAAGGGGTGGAGGATGAAGAAGACCGACTCATCCAAGAAACTTGACTGATACGCAGTCACTAGAAAACTTGAAAGGATCTCGGAGAGGTTTGAATGTAAACCAGCGAATGGATAAAATGTCGCGACGAATTTCCTGAATCAAATTCACGTCTTTTTTTATTTTTTTTTTTATTTTTTTATCACATCTGTTTGCAAATCTTTTACCTACCCGTTCGCAAAGTGTACAGTGTACGGTTACCCCACTACTCTGAGTGTGAGCAAAGAAAATTAATATATTAACGAAGCCGCGGGTAGTCGCTTCGCTTTGACACCGCGCACAACCTGCGAGAGCGTAATTTTTAATTACTAAAAAAGAGTCGGCACAAACCACGCTTTTACTCTACCTCTACCTCTACCTCAGACTCCATCTACCAACGTACATTCACTATTTTGCTTACATGCCAATTGCCAACGAATACCTTTGGTATATCCTTCTCCCTTTTTTTTTCACGACCCCCGAGGTTCACGACGTCTAAAGGCTACGTTGCGATTTGAAAGCTGTGGGGTTCTGATAAAGTGACTGACGATTTCCTTTCTTTTTTTTTCTTTCTGTATTGGGAACAAAAATTCCTTTTCATGCATCATGATTTTGAAAAAGAAAAAAAAAAACGAATGAATGATTCGTCAATAATGAAGAAACTAAAAAGTGATTCTGGGATTGTATTGTGGTACAGTATAATACAAAAAATACGGATCGTTCGTTTCTGCATTTCGAACAATAGCCTTTCTCGATTTTACCCTTTTTTTTTGTTCGTTTTCATTTACACATATAGAAAATTGACTAGGATGTCGAAAAATCTAGATAAATCTACAAACGTCATAAAAAAATGGATTAGGATGTAGAGAAATCTGGAAAAATGTACAATTATCATAGAAAATTGACTAGGATATCGAAAAATCTAGATAAATCTACAAACGTCATAGAAAATTGACTAAGGACTATAAATAAAAATCTACAGAAAAATTACCAATATCACAGAAATTTGATACTATCCATCGAACAAAATTGGGAAAAAAGAAAAGAAACAGTTGAATTCGAGCCATGTGGAGACGTTGAGAGAAATTCGAAACGTCAATCCAAGGGTGCAGGTCCGGAGGATCGTGAAACCGTTCTAGATTCTAGAGTTACTCTGTTTAATCAGTTTTTACAACGGTACTACACCCTCAGGTTGAGGGTGGGTACGAGCCGGTAGTCGGTCGAGTGCTTATCCGACCCGTAAGTCAACGAGATATTTTTTTTTCCTTTTTTTTTCTTCCAATCCAAACGAACCCGCGGTACGTGTCTGCGTACACGTGTAGTTTTATCGAGCGGAATCGACGAATGACAATGGAAAAAATGATTAGTAGCCATTTTTGATGAATCAGGGATTCCACAGATCAACGTACTTCGAGGTATTGTTGCATCGGTAGCCAGCATGACTTATGAGGAATTCAAAATTTATCGAGAAGGGTTGATGAGAATCTAGTGCGAAAAAGTCTACAACTGCAATGTTTGCAAAAATCTTATACAAATTGAATTGAATTGAAAAGGAAAAAATAAAAATCTACAAAAATATACAAATGTCATAGAAAATTGACTAGGATATAGAAAAATCTACGAAAATTCTAGGAACAACGTCAAGAATAACAGTGATTGATACTATTTGGCGATAAAATGGTGAGATTTATGATCGTCCAATAATTTTGGCAATGATTTGAATAAAGTATATTTCGATTAAAAAAAAATAGGAATTCTTGGATGGTTTTAAAGCCCCTATAAAAATGATTTTTGCAAGAATTCCAAATTTTTATACATTTTTTTTTTATTTGTTTTTTTTATATCCCGTGAACGCAGTGCGGATATGTGATTGAGACGGAGGGTTGGAACTGCCTAATTACACAGTGGCGGATGTATAATAATGAATTCTCCTACCACTGCCAACCTGTACCAGATACGCGTTCGCTCATCCTCTAACAGTCTAACACATACGCAGAAATAACCCTAGAAAGAGAGTGTGTGGTGTACATGGCGGTATGTTACGTGCGGTACATACAGGAAACGACGAAAGCGCGAGCGCGTTGGAAAATAATAGCTAGACGCGTGCAGGGTTGGCGTGTGGAGTGTATAACAACCCCGTACAGCACGCAGACGATTCGCTTCATCCGGGTATATTTTCCAACATTTTTTTTTTTTTTTTTGTATTTTACATTCCCACAATACACGTTACATATATATATTGTACTCTGTAAAACGAGTATTTTATATAAATGTACAAAAAAGAGAAAAAGAAAAAAATCATACTGGAAAATACGAATCCAGAGTCTAGTGGGTATTTTATCAAAAAATCAATCCCGTCTACCGTCACGAGTCCCAAACGCGCTTTTATCCAAAAGATAAATTTAGGTTTGCCATTTAAAGTATCTCGAAGATTTTTTTTTTATACTTCTGGACATTTTTGAAAATTGTAAAACTCACAAATATAATATTTTTTTATTCACTTTCAAACGGTCCTCGCACGATTTGAAAAAGAACACAATTTTGGTTTTCCAATTTTCGATTTTAACGATGCGGAGAACTTTTTTATATATTGATAGGCTCATTTTAATTACTCGAGTAATCTCGAATTTTTCGAAATCTGAATAGATTGTATGAATATTTAAATGTAAGTTGATGAGAATGTAGAAAAATCTACAAGAATCTAAAATTAAAAAAAAAAAAAAAAATGATCTAAAAAAATGTATATTTTTTGTCGTGAATTTAAATTATTAAGTTATAAATTCAAATATGAATGAAAAATTATTCTCGTTGAATCGTTTGGCTAATTCGCATTGTTTTTCAGAACGAATGAAAAAAAATCTTCAAGTATATTAATTATAAAAAAAAATAAAAATAAAAAAAATTAGCTTGCGCAGGGGGTTAAATTCGCTCCAGTGGTGAAATAATGTAACCGCTTCACGGCAATGTAGCCGGTTTTTATAATTATTAAAATAACCTGTGGTAAAAGTAATGAAAAGGTGAGTTAAATCTGAGAGTTGGTTAGTTAGGTGGGCGCCTACGGAACGCGAGTACAACGCCAATTAAAATCGATTCTTAATTGGCCAGTATTTCCACTTCCATTACCAGAGTAATACTCACACTGTGAAGTTGGTCGCACACGTACACGCTTCGATACTGGAATAACGGTGGGAAAAACTTTTTCTTCCAATCTGCTGCCTCGATCCATTTTCCTCCTTCCGCTTCGTATCAGATCTTTAGATGGCGTCGATTATCGTTTCGCCTCAAGAAATACATTAACGTTTTCTTAATTTTCCTTTTTTTTTTCTTGACTTTTTCAAACTCTTGACTCACGAACTAATTAATATTTTTTCCATTATTATTCAATTCAAAGTCGTTTAAATAATTTTCGAAATAAGAGCGGGAAGATTAAGTTTCGCAAGTAAACTGGGGGTTTTATCGCACCTAAATATCAATTAGGGGTGGTTTTACGTTCATAGGGTAATTAAATTCAGCCGGACGCTTTAAGACCCCTCTTGTTAACTCTATTTACAGGACAAGATGAAGACTATCTAAAACTGTCAAGATTATAGGGTTTAGACCAAAACTTTATTGCTGACCGTTAAAGTGGCTATTAACCACCGTCGGAGGTGATCGCACGACAAATATATACCCACTGTTGCTTCGAGTTGGAATAACTTTGCGAAAAATTGAGAAAACGCAAATCGCCAAACGGGGTTCCAAAGTACGCGAATTAAGCTTCATTTTGTGACTCAAGAGGTCCAATTTATCTTCAAAATTGAAGAGTGACCATGATTTGGATCTCCATAACCGTCTATCCGATCGATTTGAAATTTATACACTATTTTTGTATCGTTATTATACAAGCTTTGATAGCACGATTTTTGGATCTGACCCTTTGTTTTTGAGAAAGAGTCAAAAACGTTGTATTTCAGTACATATTTTGCCTCTAAAATATGATAACCATGTGAAGAATGAAAGAAATCCGAATCGGTACTCAGGGTTCAAAAGCACACAAATTTAGCTCCAATTCCAAAGAAGGAATTCTAATTTATCTTGAAAATTGCGGTCACCAGACGCCATGGAATCAGAGCTTGCGAAGTTACCATGATTAGGATCTCCGTAACCGTTTATCCGATCGATTTGAAATTTATACACTATTTTTGTATCGTTATTATACAAGCTTTGATAGCATGATTTTTGAATCCGACTCTTTGTTTTCGAAAAACGGTCAAAAACGTATCTTAGATAATCGTTGTCACTGTCTATATTCGCGCAACCGTTGATGAAGTTTTCGTCTTTTTTTCCAATCTTCCTCTCTTATCCACAAAAAAAAGAAGATTGACTAGCATGTACGAGATTCTAGTAAAAAATGTACAAATAAGAATGAAAATTGACGTCATTCTACAAACATTCATCTACACAAAATTGATTGTGATCAAGATGAATTGAGATTCCCTTATCCAAAATGAGTTTTTTTTTTCTGTTTCTTTTCACCGAATACCGCCTGAAAATAAATTGTGTTAAACGAGTGGACGATAACCAGGTGAGGATGTGGGGATAGACAGACTGTTTCTCTAGTTTATAAGTTACAGTGTATAGAGCGGTATATACACAGTGTCCGAAATGACACATTGGGTAGTAGCTCACAGAGCAGAGGCTCAGTATCATAGTGAGTGGTATACGAGCCCCACACGAGGGTCTCTTGATAGGTTTATGGCAAGCGTAACAATAATACAACGAGCCCGAAGAAAAAAACGCTTCAGGATTGACTAATCACCATCCGAGTTTGTTATTTCTTCCGCAAACTCTAGAAACCATTCCGACAAAGTGCAGATATCTTATATTTACAATTTTACACTATATTCATAGTATGCTGTACCGGACATCTTTGCCCACTCGTAAATAATTGGTCTACCGTCCATAAATCGAGGCTTTTTAGCTATCACCCAGAACCAGCTTCACGGATTTCACCCATTAACCGTACGGTTATGATAGCAAACGAATAATATGAAACTTCTAGGAAATCTTCGTGACGGTATCTTCCCGGTGCCAGGAGCTTCCGCCAACTTCTGTAACGTTGTGGAGTCACCCGCAGGAGGGTCGTTAACCCCGTTCTCATAGCATTTACGTGCTGACTTGCCAGATTCCCATTTTATTCGTCGTCAACATCATTCAAGAGGTCGAAATTACCCTGGGAATAAATTTCAACGGTTTTTACGATCCGATAGAGCCAAGGGCGCGGAATAGGAATGGATATCGAGAATTCTCCTGGAACCAGTGGAGCCAGCTCGGCGTCCATGGGTGTTGCCATGACACCATGGGGCCGGAAGATCCGAACGGGAAACTCTAGCCAGAAAATACCCCATCCTCTTCCTCGGCAGTTCTTTGGCCACCGCAGGAAAAATCCCACCCCATGAATTGCGCGGAGGGGTCGTAAAATTACATCACTCGTTCTAGAACGCCTTTAGGATTACTTTTTGTTATCCTTGCCTGATCCCGCTGTACTTGAGCGACGAAAAAAAACTTGAGTTGAGTAATTTAACCCCTCAAATTAACCCCTCGATCATCCGGGATAGAAAATAGTTGGGGATTTTGGCAATTTTTTTCTTTTATTCAAATATTAAAGTTGACCCCAAATTTTGGCGGTGAATGTAAAGAATCGAGTTAATATATAGTTGAGACCCAGAAAAATGATTGTCACTTGACATTTTCTTCACATTTCGCGATTTGAAAGACTTTGAAAAATTTGAGAGAACGTTGGATGAATTTTGCAAAAAGCTTTTCTGCCATAATTTAAGAAAAAGACAGGAAATATTAAGGATGAAAATTCATTTATATTGATATATTGACAAAATTATGGGGATGATATGAATTTTGGATTTTTTTTTTTGAATTTTCGAGGACCGAGGGAAAGGTTGCCATTACTTTGAGACTTTATATACAACGACTTTGGTAGCAATGTCTGCGGGAACCCTTCTGATCTCTCCCTATACTTGTCAGGGAGAGAAGTGCGAGAGAGCGAGAGCGAGGGTGTTTTTAGGACGCATGTGCAGAAGTTTATCGATTTCCGTATTTTCCCTAACCGACGCCGGGCGTCGTTGACGTCGCGATGCATGCCTGCCCAAAACACTTTCCCGTATTGTTGCAACCGGCTCTCTATCTTTCAAGGTTAACCCATATATTTCGTTATCGTTATTTTTGTGCAATAATTAACAAAACAGTTCGGTTGTGCGAGGTTTAATCCAAAGTGAGGGCTCCACCGATAGAAAACCAAGTGCTACAGTGATATACCTTCGTCAGTGTCTAAAGAATTATTTTCTTCCCGTTTTACAACGATTCCAGCTACTTTGGTAAGTCGATATGACAAAAATGATCATTTCTTGAATCCCAAATGAACAGATCAATCGCTAATTATCACCTCAATCCGAAGCTAATTACCGTATCTTCGAAACACGTTATACCCAATGAAATTTGTCAAAAAACACAAGAAAATTGATGACGGTATAAATTTTCGAAGAAGATATAAGAGGAATCTTGATGATTGATGATTAATTTACCCAAACGGTAATAAAACGAAAAAGTGTCGAGCCTGAGTTTCGATTGTATGGAGTGACTCGTTAGGGGGACTGTAGGAACCAACAAAACTGACAAAAGTACGAAGTAGATTAAGCTAATCGAAAATCAATAGCTTTGTACCTGAACGGACACATTGAACTTGGTTGTATAAGGAATATATCTAATCCTCGGGCCACGTTATCGAGAAATATTTCACTGTGAAGAATCATTGACCATTAATTTCATGCTGTACGAGTTTTTCCAAAAAATTAGGAGAGAAAATGAGGAAATCGTCAGAATCTAGAACTTCGCTGTTTCCCCAGGATACCGAATTCAAATTCTTCATGCAAATTGGGGGCTATCCGGAAAGCTGAAAGCTCTGCGACTCGTGCAGAGGGTGCGGAGAGTCTGCTGAGTTTTATAGAACGAAAGCTCGAAAGCTCGCTTCTATTATACGCGAAGACTGCACAAACTATGGAATTATTCGGCTGCAGCTTGGGGAGGCTTTTAGCTATTTGTAATTCAGGATTTTAGACTAGAAAGCAAAAATGTCCGAGGTTCAAAGAAGAAAAGCTCGAAATTGATCTCTATGACGTTCTCTAGTTTCTTTTTTCCATTTTTGAGACAGGAAAGAAACTTTTCTCCGAGGTCTGTGCGAAAGACTTTCAAGAAAAGTACGACAATGGCTTCCCCATACCTTCGTGCCGGTCTCGAATTGATCGCAACCTGGTAAAATCATCCATCACCGAGTGACAGGCAACCCCCTACCATTCGCACCCTAGGCTTGCCAAAGACCTCGAGCGACCCCATGGTTCGCATGTGCATGTGCATGTGGATGTGGTTTTAGGTATATAGATACCCTACCGTATTACATATGTATGTCAGGGTATATAAATTAATGTGTATAATCGTATATTCCGCTACGTCATCGTGTCGCTTCTAGCCTCTGGTTTTGGATACTACAAGAAAATCGTATATCATCAAAAAGAAATAAGGAAGGGACGTGTTGCGAATTGAAGTGAAGTTGAAGTGGAATATGTCATTTTTGCAAATTTACTGCTGGAAAATTATTTTGAAATTGAAGCAGAAATGAAGAAATCTCGATGTAGACACAGTTATCAGAGATTCGTCTCGATATCTACAGTCATGGATCATCATCAAGTTTTTTGATTCATGCAAAAATACGAAACTGTCCAGATTTCTTAGTTTTGACGCCATTCTCTTCATTTTTGATGTCTTTTGTTGCAAATTTCGTGTAGAATTGTGTCGATATTGGACTAGGATTTTTTTGATCTGTCGAAATCGAGTGTAAAGAAAGGAATAAAGAAAACTACCCCGAATATCTTGAGCCTCGGGGCAGAGAATCGAATCGATTCCAATTCCTGTAGTTTATTGTTAGTGGCCAGTGTAATCGATGTCGGCTAACTCATAGACTGTTTCTACTGAATAATTAATCCCCTCAGCTCGAAATAAACAGGTATATATACAGAATGATAAAAAGCGTAAAACGAATGAATGAATCAACGAACTAACGAATGTAATTATTAGTAATAAAGAACAAAGAATAAGAAAGATAACGAATAAGGGGTCTTGTGTACCGCTACCACGGTACGTACTTGTTATAGGTTTGCACGCCTCAAATATTTACCCATTATAAAATACAATGGTTTCACGGTGTGTTTGTCCTCGCACGTTGTTACACAGTGTTGTAAATAAATTATAACTGCATTATCATACTGTATATACGTAAATGTTAAATTACTACTTTCTGTGCAGAAATATTCATTCGCATAGCAACCGAATTTCATATCCCATTATCCGCACGTACTTACAGTACGTATTGATTTTTCTTCATGTATGTAGAATAACATCGCGTGATCGATAATTACAAGACACGCGAGGTCTTTGATTGATCGGACGATATAAAAAAAAGAATTTCTTCCTTCTTCTCTGAGGTCTGTAGAAACGCTTGAATTGAGTCGAACTGATCTCCTCGGTCAAAGATTAATTAATTAATTGGTTTCACTGTAAAAAATGTTTGTTGTAAATTTTCCAATAATCTGTTGGAAGTTTTATTCACGTACAGAAGTCATGAATTTGATACACAATTTCGTATTTTTGCGATTAACGTTATTAGTAATATGAAAAATTCGTTTATAAACTGCGAATCTATAGTAAATTCTCAATCATTTTTCACAGTGTCTTCAAGTCCGAAATTCTGAGTCATAAAAAGAATCACATGAGTCAATATTCGAGAAAAACGGTATCGAATTTTAGCGATCCACTCACCGGAAGCGTTGTATTTGAGTACGTATTTCGCCTCTAAAATATGATAACCATGGAAAGAATGAAAGGAATCCGAATCGGTACTCGGGGTTCCAAAGCACACAAATTTAGCTCCGATTCAAAAGAAAAAATTTCAATTTATCTTGAAAATTGCGATCACCAGACGCCATGGAATCAGAACTTGCGAAAAGTGACCATGATTAGGATCTCCGTAACCGTTTATCCGATCGATTTGAAATTTATACACTATTTTTGTATCGTTATTATACGAGCTTTGATAGCATGATTTTTCAATCCGACTTTTTGTTTTCGAAAAAAGGCCCAAAACGTATCTTAGAGAATCGTCTTCACTGTCTATATTCGCTCAACCGCGTTCCTTGACGTCTGGAATGTATCGAATTTTAGCGATCGACTCACCGGAAGCTGATTCTTCTTGGCTGCAGACAAGATCAGACAGCAGGTTTATCGCACATGCCGGGCGGGGGGCGACGGTTAGTCTGTAAAATGGAAATGTTGTTTGTCAATAATTTATGTACCCCCGACGTATAAAGTTGTCGTAGCTATATGTACAGTACATGAATGCAGTGTCGCAACTAGACACGCAAAGCGACTGTTTCAAGACCGTCTTTTACAGCGTGTAGACGAAAAGAAGAGTAAAAGAAAAAAAGAATAAAAAACACTTTGATTGACTCATACTAAGAAAAAAACAGAAAAGATTTCCACATTTTATTGTTTTATTGACGTCATTTTGTTAATTTGGTTTATCGTTTCGATTTTTTGGCCCTAAAATTACTGAAAAGGAAAAAAAAAATTGATTTTTTCGTCATCAAACCTTGGAAAAGTGATTCAAAAAATTACATTGATTGAAAAAAAATGACGTCAGATTAATTGGGTCCTGAAATTTTCGAGAAGCAACGATAAAATTGAGTTTCTATCTTCTTTTTTTCTATCAAACCTTCGAAGAATCATGAAAAATTGATGTTTCGGTTATCAAAACTCCAAAACAAGAAAAAAAAAAAAAAACAGCGAGAACAATTTATCATCTTGCCATGAAAATTTGGAAAAAAAAATACGTTCAATCGATTTGTCTTGGACTTTTTGGAAAATAAACGAAAAATTGATTTTTTTTTGTCTCTTATCAAACATTCGAACCTCATGAAAATTTTATTTCCGGTCATAAAACATAGAGAAAAAAAAACGTTAAAAATTTATTTTCTTCATACTAAGCTGAGGGATTCTATAAAAAAAAAATTCTGCCGGGTCCCTGATGGGGTCTTATCGAGGAATCCTTGAAACTGTTATTAAATCTGATATACATAATATAAGAAAAAATATATATATATGTGTGTCCCAGGAAACGTAATGCAGACAATTTGTAACCAGGGTTCTTCAAAGTTTGTAAATATTTGGTTAGGTCTTTGCTACAAAACTCTACAACCTTTCGTTTCTTCAGGATTTGTAAACAGTTAGCGCATCACATCGTTTCGTTTCACTCACTCTACGACTGTGGTTTATATGTACATTCTTACCAAACAAAAAAAGAACGACAATTTTTTTACGGTCTCTCCAAAAAAAAAAGTGAGCATCTTTTCCTATATTTTTCATAAAGCTCCAGAAAAAAAAATTGTCTTCAAAAAGTCTCATAAGATATTTTCCTCAATTTAAGTTGGTTTAAAGTAAAAAAAGAAACAAAAAAAAAATTCTGATTAAAACGAAGCGAAAAGGGTGAAAAAAAAAAAAAAATTGGTTGAAAGAAAAGAAAAAAAAACTACCACGCTAACGAATCGCGTTTAACCCGTTCATTTCATCTGATATAATTTATTTTCTATTTCATTTTATCTCCTTTCTATCTTCTTTTCACCCGTTCGTCCCGTTATTTTTTCCTCTCTCTCTACGAAATCGGCATCCCTCGACTTTTCATTTCCTCCTTCAGCGTTTCCATTTAAACTTCTACCAACAGACAGGAAATTACAAGACCCTCTTTAGCCCATCGGTGTTTTTCCCGGTACAAAAATCTTCTCTCTTTTTTTTCCTCCTCGTCATATTCGAAGACGAAGCGGTCCATAGAAGCGGAGCGAGTCTCGAAGAAGTAGAAAAAAATATAAAAAAAATTGAAAAAAGTAAAGAGTTTAAAACGAGACGCCTTCTACTTATCCGAGTATCCGAAGACCGAAACTCGACTCTCTATGTTTGCTCAGGAGAACCTCAACTTCGGCCACCCACCAAGGTTCATGCATAATCATCGTCTCCTCGCACACTCGAGAGTTTGAAAAAGAATTTTCTCCCTCGTATCGATAATCGTATCGAATAGAATAATTTCCCACATTCGTGTTCCTAGTTTTATTAAGTTTGTTTTTTCTATTCTACACCCAAGGCTCTAAAAACGTCGCCAAAGAACACCACGTGGGTTTATTTCCTACGGACTGTCATGTCGTGCCTCCGGGGCGTCGCGACGCTCGCTAGACTTTGGCTCGCTGTTATTACGGCAATAAACAACTCGTTAAACGCTCGTAAACCACACCCTTGGAGTCGAACTCGAACCCGGTTATGAGGATTGAAAAAACAGTGAAAGAAAAACTCGAGATCCACCCATCGACGTGGTTATTGGAAATTATCAGCAGCAGCTTCCGAGAAGCCGAAAAAGCACGAGGACCGTTTCGATTGAAAAGGGACCTTCACCGAACGGTTTGAGACCCGAAAAACTAAAATCGGTCCACCGATAGATTCACAGACAGAAAAAAAAATTCTTTCCAAAATCACATGAAACCCCTCCAAAACTCTGAAAAATGACTTTCGTTGGTTTTGACTGTTTTTTTTGTTGAAATTTTCAAGTTCTATGTTTTCCCTCAATGATAAAGTGCGCCTCCCATTGGCTGACGTGACGTAACGAGGGATTGGTCCCGCGTCGATGATCGTCCAATGGTCAGTGGTTGGTCATTTTTGTCACTTACCAAACCTGTCAGTTATAAGTTGAGAAAATTTGGGGTGCTGTGCGTATGAAGACGTAATTGAGTCCCCCTTCCCCTTCACCCTCCCCACATCAACGTTTGTCGAATGAGTGGTAGAACCGCGCGTCTCTTAACGTACGGTGGTGACAGTTATCCGTAGCATTTATTTGACGTGTGACATGATTCCCGACACCCGGTCACATATTCAATTACCTCTTCAAATTGTACCAATCAACTTCCACACGACTAAAACTTATACAGTTGTGTTACTTGCGGCCCTGATGATGTCTATGAAAGAGAAAAATATCCGTGAGAGTTTAGGAGATCGT
>JAFFZH010014847.1:0-19073 GCA_018420115.1 Euura saliciscinereae | reverse complement strand
GATAATGAAAGTGTTAATTTATTATGACAATCCGGCCCAAATTCTCGTGGAATCTTAAAGTTTTCTACGTAAACCGAAACGTGAACATGATATAGATTAACAAATGCCTGCAATTCTACCTCTCCGCCGTAAACACCATTTTTAGACATGTGTAATTTGTACGAACTTTGATTCATAAGTCTTTCCCCATATGACTCGTCGCCGATGATGAATGATTCATAGAGAGACCAATTTTCCATAACATTGGAAACAATTTTCAACCTAACGGGGATTATGTTTCTCCTGGTCATTGTACAGAAAATATGCAAATGATCGAAACAGGCAATTGCCATCCCCGATTATGTGTTTCTCGATGCGACGATTGCTGTTGATATTTTGCATAACTATTTTATACAAAATCCTACAGTATGAATACTTAGCTGGGTGAGGTGGCTGTTTCAAATTCCAATATCTCCTTTGTATAGTTCTGATATGTTGTTCTCACTGCGAATTCAGTTCAGAAATTCACTATGACCACGAAATTCGATAGACTTCTGTCACGGGAGAAATGTCAGAAACTGAATGACAGCTACCGACCAAAAGAAACTCATTGTGACAGATGCAGACGAAACCTATTAAACATCCGGATCAAACTCCGAGTAAATAACAAAATTTCAAATAGAAAAATGACCAGTCTGGATTAAATCAATCAAACTGTCGGTTGAAATTAATGTTAATTTGACAGGTTTAAAATTTGATGTAGCCACGTATATTCGTATATTTCATAAACTTATTCGGTACATTTTATAAACTCAGATTATTCGGTGAACTCAAATCTCAAATCACTCTCATCAACATGTCCCGGAGGAAAAATCCGTCTACCACAGAATCTGTTGACCAAGTGCCAAATACAAAATCCAAAACCGACCAAACGACCCTCCCATTTACGCCGACAAATTACTTAAGAAATATATCAATTCACGACAAATTTGTGTAAGTATTTTTAATGGATACATTTTTGATTTTGAAATTCCAATCTATTTATTGTCCAGATCGCTCGTTGGTGATGTTGCACAGTGGGCTGAATCACAGAAAAATCGGCAAAACCCAAAATTTGAGTGTGTTCATTTTTGATTTGTATGTATGCCATTTCAAAGATCAGGTGTTCCTACGCCCTATCGTAGAAGGACCGGTCCCTACCCTTCACGGTACTCGACTGACGACAGTCCGAACTTGACCGTTTGCAAGTGAGGAACGCAGCGATTTTGTACCCTGAAATTTTCGATTCGCGCAAAGTGAGATATACTTTGTTCCACGCTACCGATTTGAAATCGGTAAAATGGAGGATAATCTTGAAGGTATGTAGAATATTATTATGTTGAATAGTTTTCAGAAATTTTCAACGTTGCATATTTAGAAGAGTGTTCGATGTGTGCATTTTAAGCAAGCGCGTAAATTTATTATTCCAAAAGAACAATGAATATAGTTATGTTCCCAGGAGATCCCAGACTTTTGAACATTGTAAACTACTGATAATCTTACTAAGATTAGAAACTGATGAAAACATCATGCAGAATGCTGCATATTTGGCGTTGGGAACCGGAATTCTCATGTCGCGCAACGCTTGGCACGTTTATTCAGGCCGGGTGCATAGTCCCCGGCAGGTATATATGTACCTGCTGCGGACAATAGCACACTGTTAGAAAACCGGTGTTAAAACTGACACCGATCTAACACCGCACCGACGTCTATAGAAGTCCACACCGATTTTGGTGTAGTGGCACATTGTAGAATTCCTGGTGTTACCAGGCTACACCGTGGTTCAACACCGAGATGGTTCATATGCAACAACACCGTAAGGTGTTAATTACGGTCGACACCGATTACATTCAATAGTAACAAAATTGCGGTGTTGAATTCGCGAGGTCAATGCACACCAAACGGTGTTAGAAGAAAATACACCGTGCTTTGCACTGAACGGTGTGATCTCTTCGGCCTCCGAAACAGTGTTTTCCTATGTAGAGAAAAAAGGAATAATAAATTAGGTAGAGTTTTTGCTTTTTATTGGTATTTTCGGTGTTGTAGGCTATCCCTAACTTGTTTTTCAGTACGGATGTCATTTAAAACGCATATTGAGTTCGCTGTAAGTTTTTTCGCATTTCTAAGACCTAGACGGGGTTTGAACCCGGAACGCTCACCGCTGTTTGTATTACTAGTCGCACGCCCTAACCACTACGCTATATGGCCGGATAGCTTAGCTCGCGACTTTTAGGTACATGATTTCTGCACCATGGACAATGATGACTTGTTCAAAAACGTAGATTCACCACCTTCTCATATGTTTGTTCGACCACGTCGCGTACGTTCTTGAAAGTATAGAAGAATGAAATAAACAAATTGATTACTGCCAATTTGAGTGGATCGGAAAAAATAACACCGATCGGTGCCATTCAGACACCAAAAAGTGTCAAATTGACACTTAATGGTGTGGACTTCTATAGACTATTTTCGGTGTCAATTTGGACACCGGTTTTGGAACGCAAGTGAATTTACTCCGTTATCGGTGTAGCTTGTACCCCAAGAGGTGTTAATCTCGGTGAATCGCGTCACAAGGGCCAAAGTGACACCAGTTTTCCCGTTGACAACATAGCCGGGGTCGTTCCTACCACTAAAATAGTGTCATAATCAACACCAAATCTTTTAACCTCTACTCCGGGCCGTCTTACACCGCAACTTTTTCTAACAGTGCAGTTCCTAAAATAATTATGTACCCAGTGATCTATTCTTCAGGAGTCATAAGTCATGTAACGGGTGTTCAAAATCTTTCAATAATTTATTCTATCATTTACAAGGAAATTTAAATTTTTTCCAGGAAAAAATTTGTTTTTTAGTAAATGTTTATCATACCTGTTTTATTCTAGGTTCACGTGCCGTAGATTACACGTGCACTTATCAAGATATCTTTGGAATGATTAGGGAGAATTTCAGAAGCCACTAATCCCTCTGACGATGACGACCGCGACGCGGATAATTATGATTAATATTTAAATGCGGAATAATTATTGTATGTAATGTAAGGAATAATTATTCTATGTAATCTAAATGTAACTCGCGCATTATTTTCAGTAATATTTAATTCGTAAAGTGTTGATTTTCAGTAACGCAGATAGTCACTTCCGGTTTTGCCATTTTGTTTTTTTAGAAATTTCGATTCATGATTTTCAATAAGTGACATTTAAACAGCAAATTTATCAATCCCTACACAAATTGGATGCTTTTTAGTAACGCAGATAGTCACTTCCGGTTCGCCATTTTGTTTTTTCGAAATTTTGATTCGAGATTTGAAATCAGCGAGGTCGAAAACTTAAGAATCACCATTGAATTTTTCGATACGCACATTTGCCTAGTTTTGCCGATTTTTCTGTGAATCAGCCCACTGTGCGTTGAGAGCGTCAACCAAATTAGAAATGTCAAAGAAGAAGATGAGAAAAAAAATTTGAAATTTTCAAATTTATTGTAAACAACAACGATGGGATGAGAGTTTCATGCTTCGCATGGCAAGAGGAAGCCACTAAATTGGCAAAGAAAATAAAAGTGAATGATGTGAGTTCTCTTTAAACCACCAATAAATTACTCTGATGCCAAAAATCAGAAGAATTCTATCCATTTTTGTAAGCACCTAACAAATTTGTTTAACGTATATCTTTTTGCCAGATCCTATTAATTCAAAATGGGATGTCAAAAGAAAAATCTACTTTCAATGAGGGAAATTTACCATTTGAAATACTAATGAAACACGGCACAAAATTAACCAATATGGGAATATTTGACCATTTAGAAAGGGCGACAAAAATTGTACAAATTCAGGATTTAGAGAGGATACCAGAACATCATGGCTGGATGAGTAAGATACTGACTCTGAGTAGCAACAAAAGTTGACCCGCACCTTGAATGATCATAGTACACGTTTGAAATAATTTGCAGAAATCGATGGATATGTGAGGGATGAATTTCGTATACTAAATAAGTACAAAGACACAGAGTCAACAGGTTCTGTAAGAGACGGAAAGTTCAGAATCGAAATTTTGATTCCAAATGTGACTGAAAAAATTATGTTCCGACAGGGAGAAAAGCTTCAAATCATTGGCGAAATTCAGGAACACGGTAAAAAAACTTCACTAAACCTCAGTTGATCAGGGAGAGGTAATTCCTAGATCATGATTATGGTTATGCTTTCAGAAGGTTCGAAATTGTATGTTCATGTACACGATCTGAAGCACATCAAAATTATGGATGACGAAATGATGCCGCTGTCCGACCTACTATTCACCCACGAAATTGATAAGAGAAAAAAATTAGAAGCCTGATGTCAAGATTTTAAATTTAGTGATTCTCCATTGTAATGCGTCACCGCTGCCACATTTGGGTTGAGCAAGAAACAAAACTAATAATTTCATTTAATTACTTAAAATCCTATCGAAATCATTGATGCTTCGTCCCAAATTATTACCTTACAGTCCTTTGATTTCTTCCTGTAATGTGATGTCAAATATGATGTTCTGCTTCACCCCCCGAGTTATTATTATTTTTCTTTAATTCGCCACATTATGCCCTTCGCACGCCAAATAGGATAGGTTCGATATATCGTTTCCTTCACATGGGGCATGATTGATGGGTTCTGAGGCATTTTTGACATGTACGGGGTTGACATGGGGGTTCTGAGGAATTCTTCTCAGACGTCTACGTGGCTCACATGGGGGTTCTAGGGCATTTTTGACGTGTACGGGGTCCACCTAAGGGTTCTGAAGGATTGTTGAGGGGAGAGGAGAGGAGATGAGAGGAGAGGAGAGGAGAGGAGAGGAGAGGAGAGGAGAGGAGAGGGGCGGGGCGGGGGGAGGGGAGGGGAGGGGAGGGGGGGGGGAGGGGGGGGGGGGGAGGGGGGGTCGGGGGGGGGGGAAGCGGAGGCGGGGGGGGTGGGGGGAGGGGTCCTCGATTCCTGAAACAGCGGCGGCGGCGGCAGCGACGATATATCTTTATAGTACCTATAGTACGATAATAATCAGTTTATTCAACAAAAGTTAAGGCACGGTATTCTCCGGATCGCGGACGGCGGCGGAGTCTCTGGAGTACAAAAATATACGGGCTACAGTCAGCTATACTCTTATTACTATCTTCACCTTTGCGCGCTACAAATTCTACTTATGAAATAAATGCAAGATAATTGTTGAAGGAAATATTAAAGGAGTCCTAGCTTCGAAATATTATATCTAGAAAATAATATATTAAGAAAATGCTACGGGAAATATTAACGAGAATATTAAAGGAGTTCTAGCTCCAAAATATCATATCTTATACCAGGAATATTAAATACAAAATGAGTACATGGTAATATACGAATAAACGGGCTCGAATTAATAAATGAAAAGTTACAGGAGAAATTAAACTACGGTGCGGTCTTAAATACTACGGTCTAAATTTATACAGGTTCCAACGGAATAAACGGAACGGTCAACGGTACAATAAAGTCGCGGTGGCTAAACGCGAGACTCTATCCCGGGTGATCTGAGGTCGCACCCTACAGTCCAAAAAGTGAGTCAAGATCAGTGAGCTTGGTCGCTGGCTGGCTCGGTTATTATAAACGCACTCGGGTGCGCTCTGGCTGCGGGAAGCACTGAACTCTATAATATACTGGAAGGCTGGCTGCCCTATGATTCGTGTAGCGAGCTGCGGAAGACAGAGATAGTTGTGGTTATTACCGGACCTCCTTGTCTAATCCATGGCGACTACCTTGCATGAAAACGTTGACCGTTAACGCAGAAGCGGGAAGCCTGTTGCCTTTGAAACTGTTGCGGTATAATATTGAGGTTATCGAACCTGTCAACAAAAATCAATTTTCAACCTAATTATTGGAATGACCGATCCTCTCAATCACCAAACAATGAGTGAGCGTGTACGAATATAAAAATGGTTGTCAAGTGCAGTATCGTTTCTTGTAACAGCGTCTTTATTGTTGGGAATGGCATAACCTTTCACAAGTAAGTATAGATGTACTACGTATAACTACAAATTGATGATCATTTGGTAGTTCCTCGTCGTTTCGAAATTCAAATGCAGTCGAATGTAATACAGTTCAGTGAGTTGTTTTCCGGAAGAACAATTTATTCCTGTAGATTTCCAAGTAAGGACGTAGAGCTGAGAAAGAAATGGACCGATGCAATACCGGCTGGTTCACTGAGACCCACAAAAAATATGTTTGTATGCAGCCTACATTTTCTCGCGGAAAATTATCACAACACCCCAAGTGGTAGAAGTTTTCTGAAAAAAGGTAGTACTCCAACAGTATTCGGAGTAATTCAAGAAAATAGTAGTAACTCAACCAATGAAACCGTGGTATGTTCCTGTTTTTTACCCTACGAAGAGTGATTTGTTTTCCTTATTGTGTAAGCAAAATATTGTTCTCGTGACACTTTGTTTCAGATCACCAGTTATGAAGAGAATATTGATCAAAGGGGCAAACGCAAACAGCGTGTAGAAGAGAACATGGTCGATTATATCACGAATGTCAGTGACCAAAATAAGGTACATTTTCCAAATTTATAGTGAAAATTATATAATTCTCTCGGTTGGATGAAGGTATTGGTTCGTTTGTGATTTTAGGAGAACACGATACCTGAGGTATTGCACAACAAAGTTGACAGTTCGACACAGACATCCCCAAAACGATTGAAACTGGATCCAAAAGTGAAGTCACTGACAAACAAAGTGGATGTTCTGCAGAAACGATTAAGTCGACGTGATGACAAGATCCGTACTTTGGAGACAGTTATACAAACCTTGGAGGACAAGTCCACTTACTCTGAAGGTATACGGGATATGTTAGAAAAACATTTCTCTGATGATAAATTACAATTATTATTGAATGAGGTCAACAATAACGACGTAGCCCCAGAAAAGAGACAGTACTCGGAGGAAATTAAGCAGTTTGCTTTGACAGTACATTTTTACTCCCGGAAAGCTTATGAACTACTCAGAAAGTATTTGTATTTGCCGTGTCCTTCAACCCTACGAAGCTGGATGGGAACATACAGTTGTGAACCCGGTTTTTTAACTGAAGTCCTTAAATACCTAGAGGCTGAGACACAAAAGTCGAGTCATTTGAGAAACGTCTCTCTCGTATTCGATGCCATGGCAATTCGTGCAGGGTCTTCATATGATGTAGCAAATGACAAACATAGTGGGTTTGTCGATTACGGCGGCCTGATCGAAAAAGATTGTACTCACGATAAGTTTGCAACACAAGCCTTAGTTTTCGAAGTGGTGTCATTCACTCAAAAATTTAAGTGTCCCGTCGCCTACGTCCTTACGACAGGAGTAAATGCTTCTATACAAACTGAACTCCTCAGACAGATAATTGTCAAGTTGCATAATGTAGGAGTAACAGTCAGATCTCTAACGTGCGATGGAGCGGAGGCAAATTTTTGCACATTCAGATACCTCGGATGTAAATTTTCTTCGGACAACCTTGACGACCTGGAAACAAGCTTCCCTCATCCATGCGGACAAACAAAAATTCACTGTATTTTAGATCCATGCCATATGATCAAGCTATGCCGAAATACTTTGGGCGAGAAAACCGATATAAAATCAGACTTGGGAAGCATTTCTTTCGAATTTATAAAAGCTTTGCATGATGTTCAAGAGAAGGAAGATCTTACGCTAGCAAATCGATTATCAGCGGCGCATATGTGTTTCAAGCGGAAAAAAATGAAAGTTGGTCTCGCAGTAGAGACAATTAGCTGTGGAGTCGCCGATGCGATTGATTACTTGAGGGCCTGTCAACAATTCGGTTTCAAGAATAGTGAGGCGACTGTCGAATTTATTCGTATCTTTGATAGGCTGTTTGATATGATGAACGCGCGAAATCCTCTGGGTAAAGGGTTCAAATCACCAATGAGACCACAAAACTTACAATACTTCAAAGAGATTTTTGCTGAGAGCCGTGCCTACATAGCAGGTCTGAAAATTGAAGGTGTTCCAGTAGTAAAACATGAGAGAAAGACCTTTGCTTTGGGATTTGCTATAAACACCCACAGTTTTATGAATCTGGCCAAAGACTTGTTCAATTTAGCGGATGACCCGTTGAAATTCCTTCTTCCTTACAAGTGCTCGCAAGACCACATCGAACTGACTTTCTGCTGTATTCGATCGCGCGGTGGTTGGAATAACAACCCGAACAGTTTGCAATTCAAATGGGCTTTGCGCCAGTTGCTTTTTAGAAACAAAATCGAGCCAAGCGTTAATGCCAATTGTTTAGGTGACGCGACAGACTCAATACCGATCTTAGATTTCCGCAGTGCAAAAAGATCACTAACCGATACGACACTAAATACTGATTTCAATGATCAAGAATTACTTGAAAACTTGATCGAAGGATTAGATAATGTTGAACTGTCAGCGCTCCAGAAGAATATATTGTATTATATTACTGGAAATATCATCCGTAACGTAATCAATAAAATATTTTGGAGACTCTATCATTCGTATCGTTACAGTTGGAATTTAAACGGACTAAACGAATCAATCAATTAATTAATATCTCTGACTGAGGAGAGTCACTCAATTCGAGTGTTTAATACAAACCTCAGGGAGAATTAAAATCGAAAGAAATCGAATCTTACCTACAACAACACGAGTTTCGAGTAAAGATTCTCCCAGCCCTCGGTGGCCAAACGGACAAGGCGCCGCAGTACAGATGCGGAGGTCCCGGTTCGAGCCCGGGTCGGGGGAATTTTTACTCGAATAAATATTTATTCTTTCGATTTCTTTCGATTTTAATTCTCCCTGAGGTTTGTATTAAACACTCGAATTGAGTGACTCTCCTTAGTCAGAGATATTAATTAATTGATTGATTCGTTTAGTCCGTTTAAATTCCAACTGTAATCAATAAAATTTCCTGCGAGGATTGTAAGAACATTTTGTTGGAAGAGAAAAACAAAGCAAATGATCATCACTACACCGTTGATATGAATGAGCACTCTTCGTTTGTATCGTTTGTATCAAGGGGCGGTTTACTCTTTCCGTCAAATGCTACATACAATGTCATCATGTACGCGGAGAGAGCTTTCCAAGCAGAATTGCATACAAACTTACTGGGCAAGCCTAATTTTAAGAGAAACATCATTGCTTCAGTTATGCAGAAAATGATTACTACTCATAATATGACTCTCGGTAAGGAACATCCTATCAATAACGTCTCAGAAGATGAAGATCTGCACGAAGTTCAGCTCGTCAAAACTTTAGTTTCCGCCTATGCTAATTTGCGAATCAAAAGCCATGCAAAGAAGATGACCCAAAGACATTTGGGTAAAAAAATCAACGAAAGACAACATCTTCACAATACGATACTGTTTTATAACGTTTAATTTCCCCGTATCTACTACTTCGTTACCTGTAGAAAATAAGTCTTGTATATGTTATATTTTATATTTTGTAAATTAACATTATGAGCACAAGTGGCATTATTACGTTTAAGTTCAGTTTGCTAATTTTTGTTATGCATATCGTACTTCTCTTATTAGGTTATGCATGTGTGTTTTTCTATAATATCTTCTTATGTTTCTATTATTGTTATGTTTCTTTGAGTTATATTTCTTTCACTTGTTTTGTTTCTGTAAGTTTATACTTTCTTGCCTGGTCATTAAACAACCCACCAACTAACGGTTCACTCATTTCCTAATTCCATCATCCTCATTTTCATTTGATTCACCCTAGGTGATGCAGGTATGGTTTTCACATTTTAATATTGAAGTATGATACATTAATTTAGTGTAGCAAATTTCATTCGTTATACATTTTTTGCTAACATTTATTCACCTTCTTAGTTCCAGAAGAAAGTGCTGCAGTGGCAAGAAAATTACTGGAAAAATCGTAGCAAAATACCTTGGACCACGTTACTATACATCCAGTTCACTTTTACGGACTACATCAGCCCATATTCTGTCAATATCCACAATCGATCTGGTGGTATGAATGAATGAGCTGAGATTGAAGCGAATAACGCATGAAAACATCAATTTGTACATAAATATTATAAACTGCACCATCGGTTTTTTCGAATGGTTGTGTATTCGAATGAATATTCTTTTTATCATAATTTGTACTTACTAAATTCTATTTATTGTTCTTCATTTACAATTGTTACAAACTATTCAAGATACTTTTTTATTATAGATGTGTGCTATATCTTATTAATTTTGTAAATAATTCTTCAGATTTTAATAAAGAAAATTCTACGGCGTTCCTAAGAACTTGATCAAATTCTACAAATAATATTTTATTGTACCTATCCATTCAATCCTTTTTTCCCTTTGATTATAGTTCTGTAGTAGACAGGTGGGTATAGTACTACTGTATATATCCCTCGCACCCGCGATCTGTCAAAACATACATAGGATCGATGTTTGTAGCTCAGAACGTACATACGCGTGTGACGAGTGCGTCCGGTAATAACCACAACTATCTCTCTCTTGCAAGTTCTCGATACCCCCACCACCTCAGCCAGCCTTCCAGTATATTATAGAGTTCAGTGGCGGGAAGCGGCGCGCCTATCGACGGCCCGTGAACTACGGTCCGGCTCATCTGGCGGATGGCCGGTTGACTATGGTGACGGGATGTAGGCCGTCGGTCGATAGGGTATCGATCGCTGGATCGATGTGTTCATATGGTTATTTCCATACGCTAATGACGGGTTATCGACCGTCGGCTGTACATCCCGTCACAATGTGGATGGTAAAATATGTCGATGGTAAAGTAACCCCCAAAATCGTCACTCAAGGGAAGGATCCCCAGCTAGTCGGTGAAGGCGATTTGGGACGTTACAAGGAGTACACATTTTATACAATTATCACTGAATAGTTTTATTATGTTAAACGATAATTATGTATACAATAGGAAAGGTTGAGAGAGCGTGGTTAACACATTGTAGCGTTGGCGAGCTACAGCGTCGAACTGAGTACCTAACCGAACTCTAGGCAGGTATTCACGTTGTGCTAATCCTACAAACAAGACGCTAGGTCGGCTACCCTTATATCTACGTTATCGGCTCTATATTGAGAGCAGTTTCGTTTAGACATCTTCGTATGCTCAACAACTCCCCCCGAAGTGTTCGAACGCAACCTTGGACTTATGATTAGTTGACGTTTATCATGCCCAAGTTAATCAAACAATCGCGATGCTTTGGACCACTTAATCCTTTAGTCAAAGCGTCTTCTGACATATTTTATCTGTTGATAAATGTTTCGGATCAATCTGACCCTTGGCAAAAACGTCACGTATAAAGTGATGTCTGGCATCTATGTGTTTGGTTCTCGAACGATACGTGTCATTTTCGACCAAGTCGATTGCGCCTAGATTATCATTAAATAGCGTAACACAATCGTTATCATCTAAAACACCTATTCTTACGAGGATACTTCGCAGGTACAGGGCTTCTTTGGTAGCGTCTGTCATAGCCATGTACTCGGCCTCAGTACTCGATAGTGCGACCTTCGCTGTTTACGCGCTTCCCAACTCACAGCCGATCCGGCCAAAATAAAAGCGTATCCCGAGTATTATCTACGATCAACAATGTTTGCCGCCCAGTCGGCATCGACTACTCCAAATAGCGAAAACCTGTGTTCTCATACAAAAGTCCGTACTCTAACGTTCCATTCACATAGCGCAACACTCGCTAAGCCGCTTTCCAATGTTCGCCATTGTAACATTTATTAAATTGGCTTAAGTAATTCACCGAATACGCAATGTCCGGTCTCGTAGTGACAGCTAAATACATTAGTGCACCTATTAGGCTTTGGTATGGGAATTCGCCCATCTCACTCTCGTTCACATCCTCTGGCTTTCTCAACTTACAGTTTGCCTCGATAGGCATTGACAATGGTTTACATTCACTCATACCAAATCGCTCTAGTATTGCCTCTGTGTAATACTTTTGCTGCAGACACACACCATATCTTTCATCGCAGGTAAACTCAATGCCTAGACAGCGGTTGGCCTTGCCTAAATCTTTCGTCTCGAACGATTCAGACAATGATTTTTTAATTTTGCTCAACCATTTCTTATCGCCGGATGCGATTAAGATATCACCCACATAGATCGCGATCAACATTATGTGATCTTTCCTCTTACACACAAACATACATGGGCCCTGTGGCATTGCCTCGAACCCTAATGCACGCAGCTTATTTACTAGTTTCTTGTGCCATTGTAATCCTGACTGGCGTAAGCCGTACAGTGATGTCTTTATGTGTTTTTCACATTTTTATCGCGCACGATTTCCGGGTTTGAACCGACGGATTTGTTAGTATCAATTTCCGTTAACACTTCACGTAACTCCTCTGGCACTTCCATATAGACCTTTCTTCGAGATCGCCGTTAAGATACGCCGTGACGACGTCCATTTAATGAATCTCCAGCTCCAGCTCCGCTGCGAGTGCTGCCAAAAGTCTTATGGAGGTGGATCTTACCACGGGAGAATATGTTTCGTGAAAATCCTCGCCTGGCTTTTGGCAGCATACTTTCGCGACTAGTCTTGCCTTTTTCTTCTCGACGTCACCGTTCTTCTTTGTGCAGAACACGAATCTGCTACCGATGACCTTTCTGTTGGGCGGTCGCGTTTCGATTTCCCACGTATTATTCTTTAATTGAGCTGGATATTCACCTTCTAACGCGATTCTCCAGGCGTCAGCGTCTTCCGCCTCTTTTGCCTGCTTCCACGTCACTGGATTTTCTGTCACTGTCAGGTTTGCAATTTCCATGAAGACGTCATCACTTTCTTGTTCCTCTTCTTCTGCTTCGTGGTTCTCTCCCTCTCCAACATGATTCCTCATTTTCAGCGTCGTCTTCCGGGTCATCATCACTCCGTACGCTTTGAGTTTGATATATTTTGCGCGGTTCTCCGACCGATCCCGACCGCAGCAACCTCGGGCGACCTCTACCGCGCCTAGGCGGTGGAACTAGCTCTTCCCATGAAACAGTTGCGCCTCCTTTTCTGGCGCGTCTTAAATCTGCTTGAGGTTCTTTCGCTGCGACTTCAGCGTCTTGGTTTTGATCTGGTTTCTTCTCGGGTTTTTCTGACGCTTCTGCCACTTCGATCGCAACACCGCCCGTGTCATTCTCATCGTAGATTTCGTCACACTCGCGATGGAAACCAGATCCACTCAGAAATTTCACGGCTCGGCTCACTATTGTCTTTTTCGATTTTGGCAAATACACACGGTACGCTTTAGATTCACCTGAATATCCGGTAAATATACCCTACTCGGATCTTGACTGAAATTTACCTTTATTCTGACTCTTATCAAGCGCGTACTCTTTTGATCAGAACACTTGAAAATAGTTCACCGTGGGGGTCTTCCCCTTCCACACTTTACGAGGTATCTTACCATTTCCCGTGTAGAAATCTGTCAGGGGATGCCCGACTACTGGCTAGCCCGCGGACGGGCAATCCCAAGTTAACCCAACTGGTGAGCCCCTAGTCGGGTACTAGGCAGTCAAACTGTGATCATTATTCACACGGGCGAAACCGACCAGCGCCCCCTTAGAAGTATACGGACTTGAATCCAGTTAGCCCTATTTAGCAGTTCCCGCCAAGACACCAGTAGGAAGAGCCCGGAAATTGTTCCTTCTCTTTTTCTATTCTTTATTGTGAAAATACAAACTCTTGTTTCATCACGGTACTGACTTATCAGACTTACATACTCATCTGTAGCTGACTGAAAAGGCGTCAGTTTGACAAACACATTTTTAGATTGCACTTTCGTGCGCCCGAAAATTGAATAAAGGTCAGCTATGAATATGTTGTATTTATGTGTTTGAAATCATTTACCAAGTCCCTATGAATGAGTGCGCTGTAGGTGTGACGTACGGGGCAAGGTACGGGTAGGCCGTCAACCGATGAGAACAAAGGGGGGTTTAGCGCCGGGTGCATGGAGTAGAAGGAGACATATCTCCCCACGTTTAGGCTTCTAAAAGTGGTCGTAAGATCCCACGGTAAAGGGCGCGCTGCGAACGAGTCTGTACCGCAGAGGTCCGGGCTGACGTAGGCGCGCGCATCAGATACACGTAGCCATGTCCATGGTCACTATGGTTACGCGGAAAAGAGGATGGGGGTTACGCGGTATCTGGTGCGCGCGCTCACGTCAGCCCGGATCTCTGCAGTACAGACTTGTTCGTAGCGCCCCCTTTACCGTGAGACAAATTTTTCTTTCAAGATATGTCTCCTTCTACTCCATGGCCGGGTGAACCGAGCGGGTCGGACGGGACGGCAGCCGGGGGTAGATAGTGAGACGGCCAGTCGGGCCCAGGGATTGGGCGAGGAAGGAGCTGCGATGGGAGCGGGGCGCCACCCCCGGGGGCCAAGAACCAGGATCCCAACGGCAGATTGTAGGCCGCGGAGTCGCTGCCTCCCTATAGAACGATATGCGTGGTGGTCATCCCGACGGCAGATCGTACGCCGCGGAGTCGCTGCCTCGGCGGTGACTTTGTGGGAATGACAAGGTCGGGGGGAATCCATGAAGAATATACACTCGTAATGTCTCAGAAAAGAAAGAAAAAAATTTTACTCATTCAACAATGAAACCTATTCAATAATCCTGTTTAGGCGTCATTCAAGTATTACGTAACGCTCAAGGGGGGGAGGGGGGGTCGGTCAAAACGTGACCATTTGTTACGGGGGGGAGGAGGGGATATCGTCAGACGTTACGTTACGGTTTTTATTTTCAATTAATACTTGAGAAAAAAGTATAGGTATAGCCACATCGCCAAACAGTTTAATTGTAACCATGAAAAATGATCCTATTTTTTGAAAATTTCCAGCGCTTTGTCATAATCTTAGCAATCGATAGCGTAACGTAACTTTTAGGGGGGGGGGGGGGGGGGGAATGTTTAATTTGTTGTTATGGGGGGGGGGGGGGGGGGGGTCAGAGATGGTCACAAATAGCGTTACGTAATACTTGAATGACGCCTTAGGTGGAATGTAACATCACGTAAAGTAATGTAAACTCACGTTATGCAAATGTAATGCCGTGCCTTTTGAAAACCGCTACTGAGCATTCGAGGAGGCCAGGGCGCGAAAAATCGCAAAATACAAACCCCTGGCCGATGAATTGAGCGGGCACGGCTATCGCGTGACGGTCTCCGCGATCGTCGTCGGCGCTCTCGGCGCATGGGATCCGAGAAACGAACCGGTGCTCAGACAGCTGCGGATTAGCAACCGCTACGCGTGTAGGGTAATTTGAATAACGCGCCTAGAAATAAGAGAAAGATGAAGGATTAAGAATGAGAGATAGCGAAGGTGAAGACGAGTGATCGAATATCCGCCCACAGACACTCTACGGGAAGACGCTCTAGGCATCAGACCTATTTTTCTATTATCAATTCCCTGTAGCAGTAAATTATATTTTATTCTTTACAATTTTAATTAATTCATACACATTTAATTCTTATATTTCACATTGTAATCGTTAACAAGCATTGACAAAACAAAATTTACACAATTTCACTATCTGCAATCTATACAAATTTAAAAAACTACGAAAATGAATTTCATCACTACGAGGCAGAGAGTCTGACGAGACGCAATATCTCCGCCATTAATTGGAAAATTTCCCCTCAAATCTACAATAATCTACGGAACCCGCTTGGTCACCAAATACATGCAAAAGATAAGTTGAAATTGTTAAAACATAAAAGAAAAGGCTGTTAACAAACAACCAAACGATTAAAAACACAAAATTAATGAACAAATAAAATTGTAAAGATATATTCAAGTCAAACGAGCGTAATTTTAAACAAAAGAATTTTTAAATGGTATAATTGTAATTTTTTGGTATGAATGTGATTTTAATTTTAATTTTATTTTATACACTTTTTGATTATTGATAAAAAATTGACGTTGAAAATTATACAACATTTTACACAAGAAATTCGTTAAACAAATCAAAAAATTAACTCTTTGAAAAATAACACCCTAAAATTGATTTTTGTTAATTTATTTATCTTTTTAAGTACCTTTTCCATTACTTTATTGTGACAGAAAGGGCAATCTGTTACACGCGTCACTGATGCGCCGGCTCGACGTCTCGGAGACCATACGCTGGTCACGAGACATCTACGTGGAGCACGTATCGGGCGTTCGACAATACAGACTTCCGGACCCCGATGGCCCGCAGAGGATCGAACCTGGACCTGAAATCGGTCAAAACGAAGCGTTGGCTCCCCTCGAGGTCCGTGGCTAGTCGCGCCTCAACATAGACATACACGGCTAGAACGATAACTGCCTCTTTTCAACTCACTGACTGACTAAGCTATATTTATCCAATAATTTATTAAGAATGCATACATACTAGGGGGGCTTCGCCCCCCTGCGCGCTTCGCGTGCCAACCCCTCGATTCAGTTTTTTTTTTTTTTTTTTTTTTTTTCGGTTCGGGCTAGTCCCAGGTCTTTTTTCTGCTCGTTTTCGGAGCTAATCGACCTATGTTTCCATGCCTATATTGGGTTTTGGTACTCTTTAGTTTATATGTACCGCGAAGCCTTTCCCTATAGTCGAGACGCATTCGCCCCCCCACACACCCATTCCCACGTGAACATGAGCCTGGGAGGAAGGGAGCGTTTGCATCTCGACTGGACCTACAATTTTTTATACGGTGGGTTCCGAACCACCAGAGCCGCAGAATTGAGCACTTGAAAACTTTTTCTCTCGAAAAAATTTCAGAGGTGCCCGCTCGGGATTTGAACACAAGCCTCCCGGGTGGGAGTCCGTATGCCTATCCACTGAGCCACTGCGACTCTTGGTCGAGAACCAGAAGTTCCTTGCAGCAGAAGCAGAGGTTCAGTTACAGGCTTTGTTGCATCATACTGTCCAGCGTATTCTATTACTTCAACGGGAAGTTATTTCGAGTATAGCAGGTGAGGATGTAAAAAAGATGACCCTCATTTGCAAATGGAGCTGTGACGGAAGCTCTGGACAAAGTGCATACAAGCAGAAATTTGAAGATGACAGCATTTCGGATACAAGTGTGTTTTTCACTTCGGTTGTGCCATTACAACTCGTATCTGTCGATTGTAAATCGAATGCTGAAATTGTGATTTGGAAGAACCCCAGGCCTTCATCTCCACGGTTTTGTAGACCACTAAGATTACAGTTTCTGCACGAAAACACGGATTCAACAGTCGACGAAGAACGCTACATCAATGACCAGATAAAGACACTTGTTCTTTACGAAACAATCATAAATCAGAACGAAATCCCAGTTGCATTCCAAATGACATTAACAACCCAGGTAACACAAACGTCAGAATGACATCTTTAAGATGTCTTTATACGGACGTCTTGAAGATGTCTGGTATTGTGTTCCAAATGACGTCTTAAGGATGTCTATTTTTGGAGGTCATTAATATTTTACGAAGGATGTCTTCAGGACATCTCTAAGACGTCGTGCTAAGATGAAGATAAGACGTCTTGAAGACGTATTTAAGACATTCGAAAATTGTGCGCATGCGCAAACAAGTAGTCATATTAGCTGGTTGGTCCGCGTCATTCGTCAAGTCCGTCGCCTGTGTGGTTTGTGTTCGGTTTGACCGTGAAGTGTTTATCAATATCCCGTAAGAATGAAAGGTAAGTTGGGACGTTAATAAACTATTGTTATAATTTTACTGATATAGTTACTTGTCTGAATATGAATCCTGGCCTCAAGTTCGAGAGCATAACCTCAAGATACAAAAACTTGCGAAAATATAGGTTAGGATACATGTGAAATTTTCGTTCTACACTCAATGACTGATACATCTGTGATGTCACGGGACATCAATGTTACAACAAATCATTATGTTTGCAATGGTGGGTGACACAGTGGTAGCATTTTCAAAAGATTGTTTCTATTTTCATGTCAATCCATGAATACTGGCAACACAGCTGACTATACCATAGTGAAGATTATTCTTGGTATTATGTAGACTGTACAGAAAATTTCTGTATATCGTATCAATATTTTTGGTAGAAATTCGAATAATGATCCTTTCTGTTTAGAAACAGTCATGCAGAAACTAAGTGACACAACGAAGGAGAAGTTAATTCAGACCATGCGAGCAAGGCGCTAGTATGCCGGTGATCGGGTTCGTCTCAAAATTTGACGATAGGATCTGCAGCGATCGGTGAAGAAACGAAAATTACGACTTTAAATGAAGCGAATTTTTCTAATATTCCAATACTAGTGCGCAAGGGTGGCAATGCCTGCACGACGAGTGTGGCGGCGCAGCTAGAGCCCAAAGGCGAGTCGGAGGTGAGCCGGAGACGAGGCAAAGAGCAACTGATCATCTTCACACGAGTTAGGCAGGCATTCCCGCCTTTCGCACATGTATCGAACATTATGCTTCGCCAGGCCATTTATACACCGCTAGCCAAGTGAGGAAAATTTCTTCCCACACCATTAGCGAAAGCCTGTTTTGGGCGCCTCTGCTCAAAGGAGGACTTTCCAGACAGGCGTGACAAAAACATTATTGGTTTGTGAAGCATTATACAACTCAAAAAGAATGTTTGTCGTAACTATGTGAAATTACACTATTATATCTAAAAATTGACCAAAGAATTTTGATAAAATTATCCGCATTTTAATTCAGGGCATTTTGACGCGAATGTTTCCATACATTTTTTTTTTACGGCAGAGGCATGATAAAGTCACTTTATGACGCCTGTTTTCGGCCCGTCAAGTGGCGCTTTATACGGCTGTAGTCCACCTCGACACATAAAGTCTTTATAACGTAGTTCACCTCGACCTGTAAAGTACTTTACAAGTCGAGGTCGGACTGCGCCTGCGCAGTACTGCTTCCCGAGCTAGCAGTCGACTCGGCAAACGGATTATGTGTCATGGTGGACGCGGAGTTCGAAGCGGACCTCAACTGGCGTCAAAGTGACTTATCATACCTCTGCCGTAAAAAATATCGTATGATGCTTGCGCGTAAAGTGACTGTTCGAGCGAGGTTATGTTTTTCGTACTCGCCGCTGGCTTTGCCGGAGGCGCGCCTTCGGCTCGCCGGGCAA
>JAFFZH010014844.1:0-18675 GCA_018420115.1 Euura saliciscinereae | reverse complement strand
AGAAGATCGCGTATGCAAGAGGTTTTTTACTATTTTTTTTTTTAATTCCTGCTCTCTTGTCATAAAGGAGGAAAAAATTGTCTAGAATTTTCTCAGCGAATCATACGTAAATAAAAACATTGATTAGGATAAATATAACGATCATTGGAATGAACACTGCAATCCGGTCAAAACCCGTCTGCGGACGATGAGAGCGAGAAAAATAAATAGAATAGGCACGTTATTTGCATAAATACGTGTCTCGGTGTCTCACTGAACGAGAATGAAGCGGAATTTTTCTCTAGACACACTAATGACACGTCAAGAATAGAGGGGAAAAAAAAAATCACGATTTTACACGTGAAAGTTTCATAGCACACGATATGTGTGTGTGCGTAGTACGCATCTTCAAAGTTCAAATTAGTTAGAAAAAACGTCGCTACGATCGCCACAGCCGAGACAACCTCGGAAGTCAGCCGCAAGTCCGACACTAGCTACGAATTTTGATTGTGACGTCACGATATGCTAAAATCAACGAATTCTCTGAAGTTAGCTGCGTCTGACTCGATCATCTGAAGTTGGCTACTTGTAGCATCGATCCTTATACTATTCAAAACTAAGCTTCGAGTTCCAATTATGACGTCACAAGTTTCCGAAAAACAGTTGAGAGTCTGAAATTATCTGCGTGTGACATCGATTAATCGAAATCAGTGACGTCACGCCATACATATGCTCGTGCTAGAAAATTATGACGTCACGAGGCGGTCCGAAGTCATCCGCGCGATATGATCGATATGTGATAGTGATTCGTTCTCTCCTCGTTACGCGGCGCTGCCGTTCAATCTCTGACATGACGTAACGGAGTTCGTTTCGAGATAGATACAAATACCCCACGGTTCACATCGACAGTGGCCATTTTGTTTTTCATCAAAGGGCTGAAACAGGTATTGCTATAGAATATAAATAAAATTTTATTTTAAATGTCGTTCGCATTTAATACACGGAAATTATTCCATTATGCCTGCTTTGAAATCGATCACACATCGATTAAGGCATTTAACGAACGATCTTTAATATTAGTACGTAAGCTTTATATCAAAGTAAATACCAGCAACTCACTCGCCACGGAAGTATGCGCTAATATGAAAAAAAAATTGATATTCACACAACGAACTTATGTCATGTATTCTCACTCTCTCTATATCTCTCTGTAGCTTATGCATATAAGCCATTCAACTACGGCATCGCAGTATTGATAATATCACAGGGTCATGTACTTATAGAAGGCAGTTTCTATCCTTGTAGGTGTCACACATTCGGTACGACGAGGCTAAGGTGAAAAATATATCCGCCTGACGCGACCAAAGACCAAAGAATCCATCGCGCCGGATGGACGCTAAAAGATCCTTGGATCACGGGGCGAGGAGGGAGTCAGAGTCCCCGGTCCCTGCGCCGCCCTCGCCCCCCGCTTATACCTCGAGCTTTTCAGAGCCACAGACGTCTCCGTCTTCGCACGAGAGGAGAAGAAAGCGGCGGAGCCGCTCTCGCTCCTCCTCCGCACGCTCGAAACGATCGCGATCTAAGGAACGATCGCGGAAACACTCGAGAAGAGACAGATCGAGGTCCAGGGGTCGTTCAAGGTCGAAGGAACGGCGGAGGTCAAGGAGCCGCAACAAGAGCAGAGATCGCCACAGACACAGAGAGGGCCGACGGCACCATCGGCAACCCTCTTACGAGTCAGATTTGCCACGTGAAGACCCCAGTGACTTGGCGCCGGTCGCTCAGCCCTTTGCCTTGCAGCCAAACGCCTTCAAGAATGACGGAAGTTTCATGGAAATGTTCAAAAAGATGCAGGGTGCCCAGACGCAGAACCCCGACGCAGCTACTTCGTCAGCGATTTCCACAGCCCAGGCGCACATACTGCAGGAAAAAACCGCGGTACCGCCGCCGCTGATGGTCGGGAAGAGACGAGGAGGCAGGATACTGAAGACCGGAATGGTTGCCAAACCTAAGACCGAGGTCACGGAGGACCAGCCGAAAGATGCCTGGTCGATTTACATGGCGGAGGTGAAGAAGTACAGAGAAGTGTGCTGCCAGGAGGAAGACAACACCAGGCCGTTGGTCAAATAGAGTTTATCCAGTAGCCTTTTATTTCCATAAGATTGTATCGTTTTAATTTGTGGGACAAAAAGAGATAAGACGTTATCAAGTTATAAATGTATGTAATGATTTTTTCGTCAATCGACGAATGACATGAATTTTAAACGTTGTAACGCTATCTGTAATTAAATTTAAGCCTGTATTTATCATTAAGAGAGTTGTAAAAATTGTAATCGGGAAATAGACTCGGTTGCCTCTCGCAAAATTTTACGTCCTGCGAGACGCGGCCTTGTCTCTTGATCGGAGGGTGTGGAGAGCAAAATAGAAAGAGGAGAGCGAGAGACTGGCTTTGGATCAATAATTTTTTTTTCTACTATCATCATCGCGACTTCCGTGGCGGTGTATAGACACTAAACTGTACAATTAAACCGCGAAACATACTCATTTTCAAACTGTATAGCTATCTTGAAACGGAATCATGTCTACCGCCGCGATCACCAGTAACGATTTGAAAACGGCGCCTTTCGACCCGAGGTTCCCCAACCAGAACCAGACCAGGTGAGGAACCGATCCGGTTCGAGATCGACCAGGGCTAATGATTGAATTGTCGGCGCAGGTACTGCTACCAGAGCTACGTGGACTTTCACCGATGCCAGAAGGCCCGTGGGACCGACTACGAGCCGTGCCAGTATTTCAAGAGAGTTTACACCTCGATCTGTCCCAATTCCTGGGTAGAAAAGTGGGACGATCAAATGAGCGAGGGAAGATTCGCGGGAAACGTGTAAAGAGGAGAAGAGAGATTTAGGAGGCGGTGGACGATGGGGGGCCTCGGCGTTGGGGGAATCACAAGTCCCCCGATGTTACAGCTCTCTATCCATCCCTTCCAAGAGGCTTAGTGAAATTCATTACTACTACTATTGTTATCCATTACGATTAACGATATTTAACAATAACGCGGGAAGTTTGGTTCTGCCCGATGATGTAAAATAATACCACATACTTAATGGATATCTATTATATATTACATTAAATATTCGCCAAACACTGTCAATGCCCGATAATGATCTTTGGTGTTTCCTGCTCCTACCCAGATGACTAGATCTTGGGTCGTGGCAGTTCACCGCCAAGGTGTACCACAAATATCGAATCAGTACGACGGCATGGTTGCATGAACTTGCAATAGCGACGAAGCAGCGGAGCAGTGCTTTTGCATCACTGCTGCTTCGCCGCCATTGCAAGCACATGCAACCATGTCGTCGTACTGGTTCGGTGTCTGTGGTAAATCTTGGCGGTGAACTGCTGCAGCCCAAGATCTGCTCATCTGAGAATATATGCGGCGCGAGATTGTAGTCAAGATTGAAAGATCGACGAAGAGACTCTAAAATTCTGTAGCTAGAGTCTCGCGTCGTGCATTTTTAGAAATTTTTTTTCCACGTCATTGACGCAAGACTCGCTCGTCTTTCGACTTTTATGGAATTTGCGAGGAATTAATGAAAAAGAGAAAAAAATCAGTAACCGTGCGAAAACTGCGATACACGTAATGTCAGGGTTGAATCTGATCCAATCGTATTTATCAGAGTCCGAAGACGAGGTCGAGGACGATCCTGGGGGTGAAATACCGGCTGAATCGTGTCCAGGGTCGAAAATAGAACATAAAAATCGTTCAGGGGGTTCAAAGTACGATTTAAAACAGCTTTTTTCCTTCACTTTTTGAGGTTATGTTACATAACCCTAAACTTTTCAAGCATCATACCTCAAAACGAAAGAAGCGTTACGTCAGAATTCAAATTCACGTACATTGACGGTTTTTTTTAAACTCTTTTTTTAGGTTATGTTATAAAACTGTGGAATTTCCGGGTCCTAGTAGCCTCTAAAAAGAAAAAAACCGTTACAAAAATATTTAATTTCAAATTGGAATAAATTTTTTCCTCTTTTTCGGATGTTTGAGCTCCATAACGGTGAAATTTTTAGGTTATGTTTAACCTCAAAAAAAGAAAACAAACCGTTACGTAACTGTAGGTTAGGTTAGGTTAGCGTTACGTCAGAATTCAAATTCACGTACATTGAACAGTTTTTTAAAACTTCCTTTTAGGTTATGTTATAAAACTGTGGAATTTCCGGGTCCTAATAGCCTCTAAAAAGAAAAAAAAACCGTTACAAAATATTTAATTTCAAATTTGAATCAATTTTTTCCTCTTTTTTGGATGTTTAAGCTCCATAACAGTGAAATTTTAAGGTTATGTTTAACCTATAAAAAGAAAAAAAAAGCGTTACGTAACCGTAGGTTAGGTTAGGTTGTTGCGATAGGTCAGGGTTGACCCTGTTTTATTTTAGGCTCCCGCTTCCCGCTAGTATTCTGACTTGGGAAGGTACCAAACACCACGACGAGGTCACAGACGACCCTTCGCTCCACGATGGAAGAATTAGATCGTTCAAACACGAGAGAGGAAACTGGGCGACGCTCGTCTACATCGACTGTAAAATATTTTCCTAGAGTTTCTCGCAAACGAGAAAAAAATTTCACTAGCTTCCATTCCAGACGTCGGTAGCGAGGCGATCCGCTCCTGGGTGGACGAGGTGGCGGACAGACTCGGTTCGACGGAAGGCCTGAAGCCGTTTAGCTCGTTTCACTTGAGCCTGACGAAGAGTTTGGTGCTAAAATTTCACTGGATCGATTCCTTTGCCGACGGAGTGCGTCGACTGTGCCAAAAGACTAGGAGGTTCTCCGTCGACCTGAGCGACCTCAGGGTCTACTGCAACGCGGATAAGACGAGGACGTTTATCGGAATCAAATGCGAAGACGGAAGCAAGAGTCTCGACGCACTTGTCGCAGGGCTTGATAAACTACTCGAAGAATATCAACTGCCTCCTTTTTACGAGGTGAGATCCTTTTTCTTCTGAATTTATCGATGTCCTTTGAGTTTCTTTTCGATCGTCTGTTCCTTAATCTTGTTTTTTTCTTCTGACTCGCAGGAAGCTTCTTTCCACATAAGCGTTATGTGGTGCTTAGGAGACTCCGAGGAGAAGCTGAACGCCTTGCTTCCTTTATTGACGGAGAGTCTGTACAGGATATACGCTGAAGATATATCACATAATTGCTTCAGACTAGAGATAAAAAGTGTTAATTGTAAGATAGGAAATAAAATGTACACATTCGGTCTTTTGTAATGATTAAACATCATGTTGTTTTTATAAGAAAATTAAAAAAATGCTTTTTTGAATAATAATTGTCTTTTTCCATAAATCGAATAATCGACGATTTACGACTATTGCTACTTCGATTGGTCAATTAATCGAGGTTTTCGATTCATAATTTCATTTTTTTGAGTTATAAATCGACGAATCGAGGTTTTTCCGTCGATCATTTCTTCGAGACATCGACTAGTTATTTCTAATCGATTGTGTTATCGATTATTCGACCAATCGACGTTTTAGATTCATCGAAAAAACGAGGAATCGATCAATTCATCGAGCTTCTCGATTCATCGGTTTTCTTTTTCGTTATGAATCGATCAATCGAGGTATAAAATCATGATTTTTTACTAATCGATTACTCAACGTCTGAAATAAATCGAATAATTGATTAATCAAGGTTTTTCTATCGATTGTTTTTCTACTAATCGATTATTTCGTGTTTTCCGATGATCATTTCTTCGAGTAATCGATAAGATTGAATTTCTAATCGATTGTGTTATCGATTATTCGATTAATCGACGTTTTAGATTCATCGAAAAAACGACTAATCGATCAAATGGAAGGATAACGATGAACAGAAGACCTCGAATGCGTTCAATAAAAAGATGATCGGTATTGAGAAATATGAATAAATGATTTTTATTTAGATTGCATGTGGTAACTATAATATGAAATGGTAAAAAAAAAAATAATAATAATAAGACCGTCCAACTAGAATATCAAATTCAAAACAAGAAGATAAAACAAATAATATGAACGAGTTTCTATCAATAAGTAGAAAAAAAATCAGAATAATAAATTGATAATTCGATAATGATAATAATAATAATAATGGCAGTGTAAAAAAAAAATAATATCTCTATAATTAATATGAGAGATCACGAAGCACAAAAATGCAACTATAATAACTAAACTTTGGAAAAAAAAGTCGGAAATTTGATTTCATATCATTTCAACGAATTAGGCGGAGCTCCTCTATTGCGAATTAGTCTCATTATTTTTTTATATCCCTCGCCATCTGGCACGTCAACTAATACCATCGCTTCGCTCTTTTCAGTCACTGCCCTCTCTATCCTCCTGGTTTCCTCTCGTCTCCTCACTTTTCTGGCCCACAGTTTATTCCTAACGTGCAGATACCGCTTCTCATCCGCCGCGGATAGCTTCTTCGCCCTGCTCCTCCACTCTTCCAAGGAGTCCAACGTGGTCTCCCCCTCTTCAGTCATCGCGTAGATATCCGCGCCTTTGTTAATCAGCAGGTTCATCACCGCCAGGTGTCCGTTGGTCGCTGCGTCGTGGAGCGGAGTGACGCCCCCGCACTTCGGACCCCCGGGGTCGTTTATCTCCGCACCCGCGTCAATCAGCAGGCTCACTTCCTCGGCAAAGCCATGATTCGCGGCCTCGTGCAGCGGCGTCCACCCGCAGTTGTCTCTCTCGTTGGTCGGGTGCCCCTGCTCCAACAGTTCCTTTACCCTCTCTACCTTCCCCCTTATGCAAGCTATGTGCAGCTGCGTCTCCCCCTTCAGGTTCCTCTTCACCACCAGTCCTTTCCTCCGCTTGGGATTCGGTCTCGTTTCGGTCTCGAGGTCGGAGAGATCGTCGAGGTCGATATCGGCTCCGATATTCCCGTTCTCGCTATCTCTCTGGCTCATAATCTCCGGCGTTTCTTCCTGGAGCCGTTTCAGCCGCTTTTTGATCCTCGCCGCGTCTTTGGACTCGTTATTCTCCAGGTAATCGAGATATTCTTTCAGAGCTGTGATCTGCAGCCACGGATTACCCGTCGCGACCGCCTTTGCAATCGCCAGCTTGTACGCTTTGCAGATCTCTGCGCCCGGAGCTCCCGCGGATTCCGATACGTTCGCCAGAAACAGGGCGGACTTAAAGGCCTCGCAGAGGTCGCTGCACATCTTGAGCTCCCTTCGACCGAATTTCAGCGCCTCTTCCCAGAGTCCCGCGTCCTTCGAGGTCTGCGCCAGGGAGAATAGCGCAGTCGCCGTTTCCTTGGTCCACTTGTTTTTCTCCGCTATCGACATCATCCCCTTGTAGTACTCTAGAGCTTTCGTGTAGCATCCGGCGGCGGCCGCAGCATCTCCCAAATCCTCGTGGAGTTTAAAACCGTCGATGTTTGATTTCGCGGAATTCAGTTTCCTCTCCTTTCTGATCAGAGTCACGGCTGTAAATGGAGACGAAATAATGTTTATCCAAGTCCATAACTTCGATCAATCGTTAATCAAAATCTCCTTTACAAATACGAAGCCATTTTTCTAGCTGGTTTCGCCTAGACTGCGACAGACCGTCGTCGCGATACGACCCAGTCAGGACCCTCCGAGCCTGATTCCAATCTCCAGCCCTCAAAAAGAGCTCCGCTTTCGCGAGTAGAGCATTTCCCTTGGTCGACGGGGTCTCTGCCCGACCCGCTAGATCGAGATGGTCAATAGCCAGCTGGAGGTTCTTCTGTCTCTCGTAGAAAACTCCCAGCGTTAGATGACCCCTGTGTAAATCATCGGTCAGGTTGTTAACGGAGCATATGTTAATCGCCTTCTCAAGCAGGTCGATCCCCAGCTGGATCTCCCTCTGAGCGACCAGAACCTGGCCCTGATTCAGTAACAGTCTGGCTCTCATAGTCATCAGCTCCTGCTTCGGAATGTCTTCGGTAGTGAAGCTAGAAGAAGACGTTAATTTAGCGTTGGTCGATGAATGTCGAAGGAGGTACTCTTACCCAGTGCAGAGCAACATGCTCCTACTGTAGGCCTTCTTCGCGTTCGCCAAGGCGACGATCCTCGCCTTTGACTTTTCCGGCCAGCTTTCAGCCAGGCAAAAATACGTGCGACCCAATGCGAGCAGCGCCCTCTGCTCCTCGACCTTGTCTTTCACCCCTTTGGCTCCCTCTGTTACATCGCAATGGACAATAGTTACAACTTGAGAAAAAAAAAAAAAAAAAAAAAAAAAAAAGATCGTACCGAGATGAAGGTTCTGGTGTTCCAGTGCCTTCTTGTACTCTCCTAGCGTCGTGTAGATTTCTCCGATCTTGCGATGAGTGATTGCGGAGTTCAGCCTGTCGTCGAGTATCTCGCAGGCTTCAACGACCTGAAGGTGTTCTTGAAGGGCTGCGGCGAGGTTTTCGTCCTCTAAGTACAGTTCGGCCAGATCGCTGGTTGCGTCAGCGAAGAGTCGGGTGTTTCCTTCTCGCTGAGCGCGGAGCTTCTTTTTAATCAATTCTGACGATGAATGAATGAATGAATGAATGAATAAGAAAAAGATCGAGATTTTTTGTTTGTAAATAAAAGAAAAGACAGTCGGGTTGACATAACCTCTTTCGATTTCTTTATACTTACTTTCTTTCTCCATTTTTGAGGGGTTTTTATGGGTTGTAGAAACGATTTCTAACCTCGAAGGGGATCAAATCGATCCGAATTAGAGTTAGAAACTGGTTTCGATCATTTTTTTCAATTATGTATAACTTAGAAAGTGAATTTATTCGACACGCAGACGCCCACAACACGATTCATTTATCCGTGATTTTTATTGTTATTCAATGTTCGATTATCGATTAATTGATGATTTCGATTAATCGATTAACCGAGGATTTCGATTAATCGATAGATCGAGGTTTTCGATCGATTTTATGATTCATCGAGAAAACGAGATCCTCAAATGATTTACGATTCATCGAAGTTTTCGAATGTTTTTCGATTGATCGAGATTTCGATAGATCGAGGTTTTCGATCGATTTTATGATTCATCGAGAAAACGAGATCCTCAAATGATTTACGATTTATCGAAGTTTTAATGTTTTTCGATTGATCGAGATTCTCGATTATTCTTCGATGAATCGATTAATTGAGGATTTCGATTAATATGATCCATCGAGAAAAACGAGATCCTCAAATGATTTACGATTCATCGAAGTTTTCGATTTTTTTTTCGATTGATCGAGATTCTCGATTAATCTTCGATTAATCGATTAATTGAGGATTTCGATTAATCGACAGATCGAGGCTTTCGATCGTTTTTATGATCCATCGAGAAAACGAGATCCTCAAATGATTTACGATTCATCGAAGTTTTCGATTTTTTTTCGATTGATCGAGATTCTCGATTATTCTTCGATTAATCGATTAATTGAGGATTTCGATTAATCGACCGATCGAGGTTTTCGATCGTTTTTGTGATCCATCGAGAAAAACGAGATCCTCAACTGATTTACGATTAATCGAAGTTTCCCAATTTTTTTTCGACTGATCGAGATTTTCAATTATTCTTTGATTGATCATTGATTGATTGATCAATTGATTGAGGGACGGTTTCGACTGTTCGAAATACCGATAAGTCGCATAAGGTTTATGATTATAATCGAACAAATAATCACTACTTCATTAGATTAGTCGACGTTTTTGTTCTCGTCGGTTTATTTTGATTTCAATTTATCGATCATTCGACGACAGATTCGTTCGATTTTTTAATACGATAAATCGATAAGTTGTCATTTTCGATTCTATCCTCTGTCGATTATCTGAATACTCGACTGTGTGAATTTTCGAATTATTCATATCGATCAATAGATCGAGGACTTTTTGTAATCTTGATCCAATCAATCGAAGTATTCGAAGTATTGCTGTACCGATTAAGCAATTGATCGAAGTGTGAGATTTATTATACTTGCTATTAATCGATTAATGGACTGTTTCGATTAATTGTTTCATCGATTAATCGAAGTTTGCGATCGATTTCAGTTCTGATTAATCGATTAATCGAGTTTTTCGATCGGTTTCAGTTCTGATTAATCGATTAATCGAGTTTTTCGATCTGCACTACGATTTCGGTTTATCGACGGTCTAGACTATTTGAAATATATCGATTGTTTGGAGAATGAATGATCGAATAAGCGAAATACAGATCGAAAAATCTGAAATAATCGAATAATTGCAGATCTCTACTTCCTGTAGAGATTTTTTTTCTGATTATTGCCGATTACAGATAATTAAATAAAATAGTAGAAAAGTATACATAGAAGGATAACTTTTATAAAAATCAAAAAACTTTATTATTTTCCGAGTGATATTTTCCCTCTTTCTTCTTGGTTGAAATTTTCACTCGGTTTTACATAACTGACTATGAAATGAAATGAAATTAAATTAAATTAAATAAACAATGATTTTCAGTATACTTATCGTAAAAAATAAAACAATAATCATAGTATGAAAATATGAAAATTATCTTATAAAGGTATCAACGTTGTGCGGGAGAGCTTGTATCCGCCCTTCTCCGCCCCACAGAGCGAGCCACGATTCTCTAACTTCCGGTTTCATGCTAATAACGAGTCTCGTATTTCAAGGACGTATTTTAATTGCATTTCATCGCAGCTGGTCGTATTTATGACGAAGTTGGTCGTATTTTAATCGCATTTCGTCGCAGCTGGTCGTATTTGTGTCGAAGCCGGTCGTATTTCATCGCAGCTGGTCGTATTTATGCCGAAGTTGGTCGTATTTTGTAAAAATTGTCTCAATTATGTCGCAGTTGGTCGTATTTTGTCTGAGATGGTCATATTTTGTCCCATTTGATCTTATTTTACAGCGAAATAAACAATAATGATAGTATGAAAATATGAAAATTATCTTATAAAGGTAACAACGTTGTGCGGAAGAGCTTGTATCCGCCCTTCTCCGCCCCACAGAGCGAGCCACGATTCTCTAACTTCCGGTTTCATGCTAATAACGAGTCTCGAGATCTCGGGTAACACGTCTCCGTCCGAATCCGGTGGCTCTTCGACCTCGGAACACCCGCTCATATCGACGTGAGCGAGACTCGGCCTGCGCCTCAGTATCTGCGTCAGAGACCTTTCGGTCAATCTCGGATTTCCGTTAACGCTGATCCTGCTCAGATTAGAAGTCTGCAGTAGGATTTGAAGCAGTTCGGAATCCCCTATATCGCACGACGACAGTTCCAGCGTTTCCAGAGTCGCCAGGGAAAATCCCTTGTGGGACAAGAGCTCTGCGGCACCTTTTCGAAGATCTACTCCCGACAGATTTAGCGAGAGCATGTGATGCTGCAGAATCGGTCGGAGCGACTCTCCGTCGATCGGGTTCCAAGATATGTCGAGATTCGTCAAAGCCGGGGTCGTCGTGCCCGGGGGAATTTCGTCAAGCTCGCAATTGCGGAGAATCAGAGTCTGCAGGTTTATCAACGGAGACAGAAGCCGGTGCAGCTGTGCGCCCGAAGACCTCAGAGGGTTGTAGCTCAGGTCCAGGACCCTGATCTGCATCGGGAATTTCACGATCTCGGACAAACAGACCGCGTCTATGTCGCTGCACCGGAGATGCAGCTCCTGCAGGGATAAGAGGCCCGAGAGACATCTACTGAGCATTTTACCGTATCCGTTGAAAGACCCTTGCGACAGGTACAGGACCTGCAGGCGCATCTGGTACTCGAGGCTTTTCAAAAGCGGGGGAATTTCTTCTTCCGTCGTCTCTCTGCCTTTGAGTCTGAATATCGACGTGTTTTCGCACGTTTTCAGGCACTTTGTAGTTCCCTCTTGAACAGCGATGTTACAAGCGGCACAGATTCTCCTATACCTCTCGGATATCGGAGGAATCTCCATCTTGGTCCGTCTGGTGGTCAGCGTCGCTTCGTTTCGGAGCGCGAAAAGGGTTTCCAGGTCGTCCCGAGGGGCTATAGGCTCTCCGTTAGGCGCCAGGAGCTCGAAAATCGGGGTGCACCCCGTGTCCTCCTCGAACTTCTTCTGCGTCTCGCCGACGACTCGCTCGGCGGTGATTTTCTGATCCCCTGAAACGCTCAGTCTGAGTTTGACGAGCTTCTCCTCCACCCGAACCTGGAAGCTCACGTCCTCCAGTGGAGATTGAAAGACTACTTCCATGCTCTCGCACGGCTCGACGATCGGCGATGGCGTCCTGGACGTGGAGAGCCTGGAAAATCCGGCGGACAGCAACGAAGACTGCTTCTTCTTGCTTCTCCTGGTTTTCTTCGGCTCCGTTGCCACGGCCATTTCGACCAATATGCTATCCGAGCTTTCTTCGTCGTGGAAGAAAATGTCCTCATCCGGGATTCTGATCTTCGGTCGTTTGCTTTCCTTTTCATTGATTGGTCCGGGCCTTCTCTTCGCTAAAGATTGAAGAGGGTCCTTAACGGTGTTCGTTCTCTTGTTCGAGTTGAGTCCCAGGTCGTCGTCGAGCCATTCCTCCACCAGGACCTCCTCCAAGTCTATCAAAGGCCCGATAACTCTCTGAGCGACGGACTTAGGCGACGTATTAGCTTGAGCTCCTCTATTTCGAAGGACTGCGATAGTCCGTTTGTAGTCTTCCCCAGCCGAGATATTTGCCGGCTCCACGCGCTCTTCTTCCTCGGAGTCGATCAAGGCGTTGCGATTCCGCTTCTGGACTCTGTTTTCCGCTTTCTCCGTGCTCTTTTCCTTGCGTCTTTGGACACCCCTGGATGCTAGTTTGGCCCTGATCAGTCGATACTCTTCTTCATCAGCCTCGGATAGCTCGTACGCCCGTTTTCGCCAATCTTCGATGCAATCGAGCGTGGTGTCGCCCGATGCGGTTTTAGCGTATATATCCGCGCCCTTGTCGATTAGCAGATTCATGACTGTCATTTCTCCGCAAATCGCAGCGTCGAGGAGTGGCGTCAGTCCCCCGCAGTCGGGGCCCCCCGGGTCGTCGATCAGGGCTCCAGCTGCTATGAGCAGCTGCGCAATCTCCACGTATCCGTGGTTTGCCGCCTCGTGTAAGGAGGTCCATCCGCAGTTGTCTCTGATTTGTGTCGGATGGCCGGCTTCCAGCAGCTTCTCAACCCTCTCGATATTCCCGTTTATGCAAGCGACGTGAAGCTGAGTCTCCCCTTTTTCGTTTTTTTTCAAGGCAAAGCTCTTCTTCCGTGTCGATCTCGGCCTGCTCGGCCTCGCTCTCTCTTCTTCGGTCTGTTCAAGGTCAGAAAGTTCCTCGAGGACGATGTCAGCGCCTATATCCCTGCTCTCGAAGATGTTTTCCTTTTCGCTTTCGAGATCCGGACAAGTTTCCTTGAGCCGTTCAATTCGCTCCTCGATATCTTCTGCGGCGTTAGAATTCTCTTTCCTCAGATGATCCAGATAGTCTTTAAGGACCGTTTCCACCAGCGACGGATTCCCGCTCGCTTCGGCCTTGGCTAAAGCGAGTTTGTACGCCTCGCAAATTTCTGTACTCGGATATCCGGCGGTTTCCATCACATTTGCTAGAAATTGAGCCGATCTAGACGCCTCCTTGGGGTCTGAGCAGAGGTCGAGCTCTCTTTTGCCAAAAATTAACGCCTCTTCGTACCGCCCCAAGTCTTCGGCGGCTTGAGCGAGTGAGAACAAAGCCAGAGCTATTTCCTTGTCTGATTTATTATTCTCTGCGTTAGACAGCATTCCTCTATAATATTCAAGAGCTTTCGTATAACATCTGACTTCTGTGGCAGCATCCCCCATATCTTCGTATAATTTGAATCTGTTTGTCTCAGAATCATCAGAATTCAGCTTCTCTTCTCCTCTGCAGAGAGTCACAGCTGTAAGTAAACGCGGAATAATGTTTATCTAGAGTTCTTAAAACATTAAAGAAAAATATCAAGGGGCTATTCACTCATGTAATCACGATCTATATGATTTTTTTTCGTCGTGTCATGGGTCAAATTTGGCCGTTTTAGATCGTGGCTCGTCGTATTTTTACCGTATCTGTCACAATTTTGTCATAGTTGGTCGTATTTTGTCGTAGCTGGTCGTATTTCAAGTACATTTTATCGCATCTGGTCGTAATTTATGTCGAAGTTGGACGTATTTTAATTGCATTTCCTCGCAGCTGGTCGTATTTATGTCGAAGTTGGTCGTATTTTGTAGAAATTGTCTCAATTTGTCGCATTTGGTCGTATTTTAATCGTATTTATGTCGCAGCTGGTCGTACTTATGTCGAAGTTGGACGTATTTATGTCAAAGTTGGTCGTATTTCGTAGAAATTGTCTCAATTATGTCGCAGTTGGTCGTATTTCAATCATATTTCGTCGAAGCTGGTCGTATTTATGTCGCATCTGTTCGTATTTATTTCGAAGCTGGTCGTATTTTAATCGTATTTCGTCGCAGCTGGTCGTATTTATGTCGAAGTTTGACGTATTTTAATTGCATTTCATCGCAGCTGGTCGTATTTTGTTGAAATTGTCTCAATTATGTCGCAGTTGGTCGTATTTTGATTGTATTTTGTCTAAGATGGTCATATTTTGTCCCATTTGATCGTATTTTACATCGATTGAACAATTTTTTTTTCGCTGGTGGTCGTATTTCGTTATATTTAGTCGTATTTTTTTCAGAGTTCGTCATATTTTGCAGCAATTGTGGCTGTTAATTATTATTTTTTCGTTCCATCTACATATCAATGAGTGAATAGTCCCTCGAAAAAATTAATTTAAAAAATTAAAAAATCTGTTTACCAATGCGGAGTGATTTTTCCACCTGTTCCCTGATCTTCTTGGACAGTTTTTTGTCCTGATACAAGGCAACCAAAATCTTCCTGGCCTTCGTCCATTCTCCGGTTCTAAAAAAAAACTCCGCTTTAGTCAGCAGAGACTCCCCCTTTGAAGATGAACTCTCAACTTTTGCCGCTAAGTCGATATGCTCGAACATTTTGTCAATTTTCCCCTGTTTTTCGTACAGGGCTGCCATCGCCAGATGAGCTCTGTGCAAATCCTCGTTCAATTTGAACTTGGAGCAGATGTTTATGGATTGTTCTATCAAGTCGATGCCTGTATCTGGGTCTGATAGCGCCTCTAGTACCTGACCCTGGTTCAGAAGAAGACGACCCCGCATCGTCATCAACTCTATCTCCGGGACGTCTTTCGTAGTGAATCTGCGGAACGAAAAAAACACATTTGAAAATATACATTGCGATTTCACCAAATAAATTCTCACGTCTTGCAAAGATTGATGCTTGTGCTGTAAGCCTTCCTAGCGTCAGAGAGCGCTTTCTTCTTGTCTTTAGATTTTTCCGGCAGGCTTTCCGCGAGGCACCAATGAGTCCGTCCGAGCGTCGCCTCCGCCCGCTGCTCCTCCAGCTTGCTCTCCGCTTCTCTGGCTCCCTCTGTTCTGTCGGAATTAAAACGAGTCAATATTATCCATCGTTCGATGTCTGTCTTCACGTTTTTCGAAGAGATGCACGCACCTAGATACAACTTCAGGTGCTTCAAGGCTTTCTTGTACTTGCAGTTCTCCATATGGATTTCTCCGATCATTCGATGAGCTATGGCGACGTTCAGGCCATCGCCGAGCTTCTCGTAGGCCTTGATGACCTCCAAATACTCTTCGAGCGCGTCGTTGTAGTTCTCTTCCTGGAAGTAGAGGTCCGCGAGTTCGTTGGTAGCCTCGGCGAACTGACGAATGTTGCCTTCTCGCTTGGCGCGGAGCTTCTTCTTCACTAATCCTGACGACGGATGAAGAATTTGAGGTTAAATAGCGTAAAAAAAGGGAAATACATTTGTTATTGCTTTCATTTCGATCATTAGATAAACAATCGGGTTGACATAACCTCTTTACTCACTTTCTTTGTCCATTTTGGTTATGTTTGGAGGCTTCAGGACTCGATTTGAGGCTAGAATTGGTTGATAGGATTATATTTCGATCATTTTTTGATTGTGAATGACTTAGAAACTACGGATATTCAATATTGTTCTCGTTCTGGCAGCCGTAACACGATTTTTGAGAGATTTTAGGTTAATTTTGTAGGTTAGGATCGGGTTTGACTCACCGCCTGCAACGCGGCAACCCGAAATACACCTACAATCGTATAGTGTTCCGAAATTTCGAAACGTTCGATCTCGATCTTCTTTTTTTTTTTTGTTCGAATGTACAATTCGGTAGGATTAACGAAGATTTGAGAGTTTTAATGCGATTTATGTCATATAAATATCAATTAAAATGAATAAAATCCTATAAACAACCGAATACTGTGTTAATAATTAATTTCGGAACCAGTTTACCCATTTATCCACCTCTTTTTTTTCGAATAAATGAATCGCAAAGAATTTTTGATTCAAATTTCGCGCCATGAGCGTCACGGTCTATGATAGAGAATAAAATAGAGAATACAAATTCTATAAATGACTGAGAACTGTATTAATAATTAATTTTGGAACCAGTTTATCCATGTATCTACCTTTTTTTCATCGAGTAAATGAATGACACGAATTCTCGATTCAAATTTGGCGCCATGATCGACACGGTCTATGAGTGCGTTCGTAAAGTCTACTCAGTCCGCGGACCGTAGCTTGATAACCAATTGTGACATTGAGTTCAAAAGAATGGACCAATTGCCTATGCGAACCGTGGAATGACAATGAGTAGACTTTACGAACGCACCCTATGACAGAGAATGAAAAAAAAAAAAGAAGAGCGACGAACGACACCAGCGACACCTAAGTGCCTCTGTTCCTTCCCAAAATTCCTTGCAGACGATCTTCTACGATCGAGAAAACCGTCCTGTCTTTCAATATCGCTGCGAAAATGGCCTGCTCGGCGGTTCGAGCTCCTCTTTTGCGTAATACAGCCGTAAGTAATTAACTAACTCCTCAACTAACCAAAAAAGAATACTATATGAACATCGCGATTAATTTGGGGCGGATATATTACATCCCATTAGACGTTTCTGCTCCACTCACACACACACACACACACACACACACATTCGCTCGATACTCTCGACTCTATTTTAACTGTTATGTAAAAGATTGTAACATGTTTTAATCGGAAATTAATTAGAATCGGACATAAATCGACCCGAATTACAGGATTCTTTGATGTTATCGTTACCGCAGCTCCTGATTATCGGAGTTTTTAGGTTAAGAGGATTAAAAAAAAAAAAAACTACAAAAATTTGGGGTTAAAGAATGAAAAAATCGATTTATTGATTCTCGTAGCGTTTCTGCGATTTATTACATCGAATTTCTTGTCCTCTCCGATCAGGTCAGGCATTACTCCGCCGCTGCAGCTACGCAGGCTGCGCCTTCGCTCTGCGTCGATGTCCAGGTGCTGAATAACAAGGTCACCGTCGCTGCCCTGGACAACGAGAGTCCAGTTACTCAAGTATCTATCATATTCAAGTATGTGGATCGATTTTTGTGACTTTTATCGCCTTATTTCTGTTCCTGGTTAATTTTTTTGGTATAATTTGTGTTTAATCGAAGCTACTTTATCAAATTTTACTATTTTTGCAGATTTTCAAGCGAAGATTCATAATCTGTGTGATAACTGAACGTTTTAGATTGAGAAAATAATAAAAATGATCAAAATTTCATCAAATATCGTTCAATTTATGGTTTAAATGCAAGAAATTCGCTGTTTATTGATCTAAATGTTATAAATTTTATTTAATACTGTAAAAAAATGCACCGATTCGGTCATTTTTGATCCAAATATGACGAAAAATTGATTAATTCGTATGAAAAGTAATGAAAATTGATTATTTAGGGTATCAGAAGTCGATTGAAATTCGATTTTGGTGGAAAAATCTGGGTTTTAGATAGAAAAGATGATATTTTTTAAGGAAAATCGACGAAATCAGGCCCTAAGATTCATAAAACTATAAAAAATCTTCTTTATTGTGATAAAATATGAGAATTTTGGGACGAATCTGTTCCCTTAGAGTCCCAAAACGATATAGAGTTAATTATTTTCGATCTCATAAAGCACAAAAATTAATTATCCGAGAGAAAATGAATCCTTAGGATAAATAAAGATCATTTTATGTCGGTAAAAGAGTATTAAAATCAATTCTTATCGTTAGAATCGTTTTAGATTGACAAAATAATCAGAATTGCGTATTTTTTCATCACATTAATCATCGACATTCGTAAATTCTCTATCATAGCTCAAATCAAACTCATTTTCACAAATTTAATCAATTCAAACTATTTTAATGCTACATTTTTCATCAATTATTCAATTATTCAAGTCTAAAGTAGAAAGAAATTCAGATTTTTCAATAAATTTACTCTAAAAGCTTCGAGAAGCTCAGATTTTTCATTCAAAATGGCTTTAAAGCTTCTAGGAATTGAGATTTTCTCATAAATTCGCTTTCAAAGCTTCTGGAAATTGATATTTCTGATTCAAAATTGCTTTAAAGCTTCCAGAAATTCAGATTAATTAATAAATTGACTCTAAAAGCTTCGAGAAGCTTAGATTTTTCATTCAAAATGGCTTTAAAGCTTCTAGGAATTGAGATTTTCTCATAAATTCGCTTTTAAAGCTTCTGGAAATTGATATTTCTGATTCAAAATTGCTTTAAAGCTTCCAGAAATTAAGATTCTTTAATAAATTGACTCTACAAGCTTCGAGAAGCTTATATTTTTCATTCAAAATGGCTTTAAAGCTTCTAGGAATTAAGATTATCTCAT
>JAFFZH010014843.1:0-14725 GCA_018420115.1 Euura saliciscinereae | reverse complement strand
AAGGAAAAAACATTCCTATTTGGACATCAATCAGTGCCGTAGAAAATGTCTGCGAACATCTCACCACTTGGGCAGATTTTTTTCGTAAAAATGTAATATCTGCGAAGTTTGAAAACCTGAAAAAAAGCGTACAAGAATCGTCTACCGAGAGTGAATTCCGTGGCGAGCGGTTTGCTTGTTGGTTGGAAAAACTTGCAGACGGATTCCTTCAGCGATTCCAAGAATTTGATACGATCAAAAAACTTAGGAACTACTTTTATGATCCTATGGTACACCAAGATACGACTGATGTTGCTGGAATCATAAACGAATTATTTCCTACGATTGATATCTGCGGCATACGAGAAGAGATGATTTCGATCCGGCACAACGAAGCGTATCGGTTTCGCTTTACAAAATGCTCTGACGTAGATGAATTTTGGACAACGGTTGTAGACAAAACACACGGATACAGTAACCTTTTAGGCCTCTACAAGAGATTGCTCTCGTGTTTTGCCTCTAGTTATTTATGTGAATCGATGTTTTCCTCGATGAAACACGTAAAATCAAGGCTCCGATCAAAACTAACCGACGAAAATCTGGAACATTTGTTGAGGATTTCTACCAGCTCTTACGCGCCCAATTTTGAGGCCTTAGCAGAAGACGCCCGAGCACAAACATCGCACTGATGCTTCTGGATTGCAAAACCAGCCCTTCTCAGCGCTAAAAACAATCGGCTCTTTTTAGAGCCACCAATATTTTGTCATAAGAACGTATCGCCAGCTAGCCAAGACGTGTCCCATATTCCTATGCCCAATTGCTCATGCCTATTGTCCGTTATAATAGGATCGACAGACCTTTCCTCAACCCAGGTAACAAGCTTACCTGACCCGCCCAATTATGTACTCCGGCTTCCGGGCTTTGAGCTCCCAAAATGGCGCGTGTTGGCCTCCCCTGATGTAAATTCAGAGATTCAGATGAAAAAATGCACGAAAACTGAGATAACGAAGGACATTTTCAATGCATCAGCTGCTTGCGTTACATGCAAGATCTGTAGATTTTATTATTAACAATTCGTCAATTCTGATATAAATTCCGATGTTTCGTCACTTTACTGATATTTTTCGATGTTATAATAGACAATTCGTCATACCGGCTATCAATCCTGATGTTTTGTCACTTGACTGATATTTTTCTCCAGCTTATGAGCAATGACCGTTGCTTGCGTGACTAAATCTGAACAAGACCGACGTTGAAGCACGTAATTATCTGTATTGCGGCTTTCCGAATCATGTGTGTGTTTAATAAGAAGAACACGGAGTGGACGAAACGGAAGGAATTTGTGAAAGCTGTATTGAGCAGCATGTATTTCGTGAGTCCTAGAAAAACAGAGCGTTATTATTTGAGATCGTTGTTATTACGTTTTCGGAGAGCACTATCATACGATGATTTGCGAACTTACGAAGGTACGATATACTCATCCTTTTTGGGGGCAGCTGTAGCGCGAAAGTTAGTTACTGATGACGAAGAATGGGAAAAATCATATACATATAACAGTAGAGTACGTGATTGTATGTCCGGATGTCCAGAAAATTCCTAGATTCTAATCCAGCAAAGTCTCTATATTATTCTCAACATATTATTCTTACATTATTATATCATCAAATTATATTATTATTATTTCTGAATGTGTATTTTCTTGCGTGTAGCACTGTTTATAAACACAAGGCAAAGTCATATACATCATATGTTTACCTTTGAACTATGACGGGTGTGTCACCAGTAGGACTATTCATTCATATGTACACCGCGGCCTTTTAGTTGCATTTATATTAATAATGACGACGGGTGTGTCGCCCAAGATAGAAAATTATTAATGTTGTAACGTGGCAAATACTTTGCCCGTTGTGGCATCCCTCAACGCCGCGGAAGGCTTGAAAATATCCTCGCGCGACTCTCGGTAACGCGCATAGAATTACGAAATTGTACCGAAGGGTCACGTGGTTAACTGGAGCAAGGAGCGACCTCACCCCGTTTCCCCGCGGACCTAGGAGCTAGCGCGGGGAAGACGAGCCGAGCCATCTTTGCCAAATCCTGCCTAGAGATCTTCCATCTTGGTTTTTTGAAGCTAGCAACAGCCACCTGTTGCGTCGTGCGGTAAATCCCAAGTTTTGAGTGGTTTTAGAGTCTTCCGAGCCCTAATTGTACCCGGAATAGCCTCGTGCTGCATTGTGCAATCCGTGCACCATAAAATTGGTCCTCCTTCTTCGCCCGTGAGCCCGTGACCAAGGAAAAGAGGAATCCCACCGGACCGCTGGCCACGCCGCGACCGGCTTTTTTGCCCTCCGCCGTTCCCCAAGTGTGTTCGTGTGCCCCAGAGACATTGCCACGCCACTTGGATTATCAGTGTACCGTCGATCCAAGGTAGGATCTTTCACGTCCCTATTTTCGCCCCCTGCGCTGCGAGAAACCTGTAACCGTTTTGTCTAGGTGGGCTTGGCTACCGCCAAGACCGTTGGAGCCTGAGACGAGGAGACCTGCGTTACGGGAAGTATCCTAGATCCGATAGGATCGTTTTTGCCTGCTTTCTGTTTCTTGCACCGCTTGTATTTTCAGCTTCTTTACCCCCTGCCATCGACATCCCGACCTGCACGCGCCTCCGCGAACGGTCGAGTCCCGATCCCGCTTTTTATCGTTGTTTTTCTCATTTGCTATTTGAATTTTGCTCGTGTGTATTAATGTGTGCGTGTCCGTGTGATTCGCGCCTGTAGAGGTGGTCCCAGTTGAGACTCACGCTCTACGTAGGGTGCGCAGAATCACCGCGCACGCCGCGTTACTTCAACCGTCGCCGAGCTACGGTCCGCCCTACGCTTTGGTTTGAAACTTGTCTATTTCTCGTGTTCGTCCGATATTATCCCGCTCTACGTTACCGTCCGTGAACTTCGACCGGTTGAGTTGAGCGTGATCCAGCGTGGCAGCCATAGTCCCTGTGGAGACGATTGCGCTGCGTGGTCTGCGCAAGGATCGCGCGCCCTTACCGCTGCGAGTCAGCCGTCGCGAGTCCACAGCTCGCTGTGCGATCCGGCTGATTCACTGTACCGTGCCCCACCGTCCCCTCGCCCTCCTCCTGGCCCGTGTCCAGTCGAGTCGAGCGGCCGACTTGTAAATAGTATATTTAGTATTGGCTCTTCTAGCCTCTGTTTGTCACCCTCGGAGTCGCCTAGTACTCCGAAGGGATTGTTAACGCCACTCGCTTTCATTGAATAAACATTTTGTTACTTGTTCACCAACAACTACAGGGTCTTCTATCTTCGCCCCCACGTTCCCCTCTACCAAATACTGTCTAGCCGGCCTCCCTTCTCCTTCCACCCCTATTCCCTTCCCTCATCCCCGCGGAAACGCGGCGATTACTTCCCGTAAGGAACTTGGCGCCCAAATCTCTCGTTACTTAATTTTAGTCCCGTTATCCACGTTGGGTTTCGGCTACTTTTGCTAGCATTGTGGACGGGGTTGGTTTCCAAACAACCCCGAAAGCGTGTTACAATGTAAATCAATTGAAAGTGTATACCAATTATTGAAAAAATTATTATCATTTCTATTATTATATTTATTATTATTACCATTATTATTATTGTGATTACTTCATTGGTGTCCAAGGTCAATAACAGCATCCATTTTTTAACGATTCGACCCTAGGAGTGGGTCCTCCTCAGCTAGAATTTATTTAACAATGCATCATCTTACACTTCGCGATTACAATTATAACTTAGTTTCGAAAATATATATATATACTTACAAGTTAACAATCAACCAGAAAATCCGATTCAACAGTTAGGGCAGCCAGGGTCAGATACACTACATCGACGGCCACGTGGAAAAACCGGCTATCTCGGAGTTTGCTTGAAAAACCGGCTATCTCGGGCCTTGCTTGAAAAACCGGCTATCTCGGGATTCGCTTGAAAAACCGGCTATCTCGAGGTTTGCTTGAATAACCGGCTATTTCGGGATTCGCTTGAAAAACCGGCTATCTCGGGATCCGTTTGAAAAACCGGCTATCTCGCTGGTGAAATTTCTTCGCCGCAAATTAAGTTGGTAACACTGTCATACTCAATACAAAAGTCGTCACAATGCAAGCAAAATGTGCCCATTAGGCAGAAAATACTTCGAATGGAGATTTGAATCGATGGAGTAAAAAAAATCAGATCGAATTTGATTTGAATCGATAGAGTAGGGATTCTTGAAAATAAAAATTCGGATCAAGTGATTGGAAGTGTTAAAATCACCCCGGGGGAATTTGAGCGCATGTTGGAAGTGTTAAAATCACCCCGGGGGAGTTTGAGCGCATGTTGGAAGTGTAATAATCACCCCGCGGGAGTTTGAGCGCATGTTGGAAGTGTTATAATCACCCCGGGGGAGTTTGAGCGCATGTTGGAAGTGTTATAATCACCCCCGGGGGAGTTTGAGCGCATGTTGGAAGTGTTAAAATCACCCCGGGGGAATTTGAGCGCATGTTGGAAGTGTTATAATCACCCCGGGGGAATTTGAGCGCATGCTGGAAGTGTTAAAATCACCCCGAGGGAGTTTGAGCGCATGTTGGAAGTGTTATAATCACCCCGGGGGAGTTTCAGCGCATGTTGGAAGTGTTATAATCACCCCGGGGAAGTTTGAGCGCATGTTGGAAGTGTTATAATCACCCCGGGGGAGTTTGAGCGCATGTTGGAAGTGTTATAATCACCCCGGGGGGACGATCGATCTTGTACCGATTTTTGCATTGAGTATGACAGTGCTACCAACTTAATTTGCGGCGAAGAAATTTCACGAGCGAGATAGCCGGTTTTACAAACGGATCCCCAGATAGCCGGTTTTTCAAGCGAATCCCGAGATAGCCGGGTTTTCAAGCAAACCCCGAGATAGCCGGTTTCTCAAGCAAACCCCGAGATAGCCGGTTTTTCAAGCGAATCCCGAGATAGCCAGTTTTTCAAGCAAACTCCGAGATAGCCGGTTTTTCCACGTGGCCGTCGACATATAATTTAGGTTATGAATTCAATTAAAAACATATATCATATCCAAATAATTAAACTTACAGCGTCAAAAACTATAAAAACCAATTTGTCAGGTTTCTTCGGCACCATGATAAACAGTGGGTTGAAAAATAATCAACGAAACCACGAAAGAATGTCAGTTATTAAAACCAATATACGTCAGTATCGATCCGTCCGAATCGCGGCAACGGGTCAATATACAATCAATACATATAACTATCAACACCAAACAGCCCGAACGGATGGAATACAATAACGCAAAAGGAGACACAGGCAACTATATCAAACCACTGCACGGTTGTGAGGCGACGTACATCGGCCAGACAAAAAGGTGGCTTAAGACGAGAATTTCTGAACACAAGAACAAAATTAACAGAAAATCTGAGGGACACACGGCCCTTACAAAACACAAAATTGATCATGACCACCTGTTTAACTGTGATGGTATTAAGATTATGAAGAAGGAAAATAATTACAAAAAACGTATTATCCACGAAATGGTTAACATTGTCAGAGATCGGTCAGCTGTGAATCTCAGGAGCGATGTAGAGAATCTTAGTGCCACTTACTATGCCTTGATTTGATATAGTTGCCTGTATCTCCTTTTGCGTTATTGTATTCCATCCGTTCGGGCTGTTTGGTGTTGATAGTTATATGTATTGATTGTATATTGACCCGTTGCCGCGATCCGGCCGGATCGATACTGACGTATATTGGTTTTAATAACTGACATTCTTTCGTGGGAGGGAGTAACGCTGGAAGAGGAATGGAATGAACTGAAGGAGAAAATAGAAGAAGACACGACAACAAGGGAAATCAAAGAGGAATGGAAGATCGGGAAGAATGCATGGTGGGATGAGGAGTGCAGAAGGGGGAAAAAGGAGGTGAGGAAGGCGTGGAGAAGGGCAAGGGACTCCGAGGGCACAGTAGAGATAGAACGATATAGGAGTAGAAGGAAAGAATACAAGGACACGTGCAGGAGGAAGAGAACAGAGTGGAAGGAGGAAGAGGAGAGGAGGGTAGAACAAATCAGAACAGAGACGGAAGCATGGGAATATGTGAACAAACAGAGAAAGAAAGGAGCTGGGATAAGTGACAAAATCAAGGAAGAAACATGGGTGGATTTCTTCATGGAAAGCCTGGGAGGAACCAGGAAGAGAGATGGAGAACGGGAGAGAGGGGTAAGAAGAGAGGGGATAAGGCGCAGCACGGTGACGGAAGCAGAAGTCTTGGAGCAAATAGACAAGCTGAAGAAGAAGAAGGCACCAGGGAGTGACGGAATCAGGAACGAAGCGTGGATATACGGTAGAGAAATACTGGGGAAATCGCTACATAGGGTGGTGGAGGGGATATGGGAGGGAAGGGGTTACCCAGAAGACTGGAGAGACGGTATCATAGTACCAATTCACAAAAAAGGGAGCCTGGAGGAAGTAAGGAATTATAGGGGAGTCACTCTCACTTGTACGGCGTACAAGGTGTATGTAGCGATATTAAACAAGAGGATAGTGAAGGAGATGGAGGAGAAAGGGAAATTCGGAGAAACACAGGCGGGATTCAGGAAGGGAAGAGGAACGCTAGACAACATATACATCCTGAACCATGTTATACAGAGAAGGATTGCGAAGCCGAAGGGAAAACTGTTCCTAGCGTTCATTGATCTGAAGGCGGCATTCGACAAGTTAGACAGGAAGGTGATGTGGAAGGCGATGGAGGAGAGGGGGGTGAGTGAGGAACTGATAGAGAAAGTGAAGGAGGTATACGCGGAAACGAGGTGCAGGGTGAGAACAGGAGACGTGCTGTCGGAAAGTTTTTGGGTAGAGGAAGGGGTGAGGCAGGGATGTCCACTCAGCCCTACACTCTTCAACATATACATATCGGACCTGGAGGAAGTAATGAAAAAAGGGCAAGACGGGGGGGTGGTAATAGGAAGGGAAAAGGTGTGGACACTGGGGTACGCGGTCGATATAGTACTGATGGTGGAAACACAGGAGGAAATGGAAGAAATGATGAAGAGAGGAGAAAGGTACTTTAAAAGGAAGAAGCTAATAGTGAACGCGGAAAAAACAAAGGTCATGGTATGCGGAAAAGGGGGAGGAAAAAGAAAGGAAGTAAAATGGATGTGGAACGGGAAGAGTCTGGAGGAGACGAAGACGATGGATTACCTGGGGTACAGGTTCACTAGAAACGGAAGGCAGGAGGAGCATGTGAGAGAGAGAGTGAGGAAAGCAAATATGGCGATGGGGAAAATATGGGGGAAATATGTCCCAATGATTTTCTCTACGCAATCCATCACTATACTGAACATTCTTTCGCCGTTCCCTTTTGCAGCCAGCAACCAATACCCAAGAACCTGTTTTCTATTCCGATTAATCCATGTAATCATGCAAACAAGTGCGCTTTGAGCTGGCGAGGAAGTACGCGAAACTCCGTCATCTGCGTAGCCTACAAACTGATCTTGTTTGGAATCGTAATGAATTTCCTGACTCAGATGAACTTCATCGAGCAGCATATTTACAAGTCTGTTTCTAGGATTTAGTTGGGGACAAGCTGTCTTGAGAGCTGCTAATACATGCTTATTCACACCAGGGTGCATCGGTACTTGATTTTGATAAGATCTCAATGTATTAACTGATGGTAGATACAGAAATGTTCTCAGGTATCGATATGTCCGTGGTGAATGATAATAAATGCTTAGGGCCAAGTCTTTAATTTTGTCAGTGTACCTGCGATGGAATTTGTTTTTCTTCGATAGGGTCATTTGAAGCAAGAACAGTTCGTGGGCGTCTTTATTTAGCAGAAGCTTATATTCATCCAACACCTGATGCTTCCGTGACTTCGAAGTCGATGTCCCTTTAATCAGTTGCTGAGATTTCAGTCTACCGAATCTACTGCGCCACATATTCCTAGACTTTCTCAATCTATTCACAAGAAGCTTTGTTTTCGGTGATCGAGCAGTTCTAGTACGTCCTGACGTTGATGGACTGCTTCTACACAGGTGTTGCGTCGATAGTGGACTGGCACATCTTTCCTTTGCACTCGATTCGTCTAAATGGAAATATATTTTCCATATCAGAAAACCATGTCATAAGTCAATTTAGTCATAATACTTATTTTATAAAAATTGTATATTCCATAAATTATATAAATACATCACTTATGCTAAGATATTGGCAAATAAATGACTTATGCTAACATATTGAAAATTGACCTGTCCGACGTACAGAAATTAGAAAATTCATCATAATATTTACAATTGATATGAATCACGTACTGGGTGATCCTAGAAAGACACCACAATGTTTCAGGTTACCTACTGCTCAACATACATTGAAGGTAGATGAACCAACATCCTACCCAGTGCAGTGTCTTTTTGGAAACCTCTTTACGTTCTGGACAGTTGATTTGTAGACAATTTATGCTGTCTAGTCTAACTATCCTAACAATGACGTCACTGGATACATAACGTAAATTACAATTTGGAGAATGATAGTGATTCGATGAACATTAAGTGCTGTTAATGATATTGATTTCCCATTATTCTGACGAAAAATAATTAGTACTTTCAAATCAAATTCTCACCAATAGTTCTTGATGTCTGTTCATGCGTTGATGACGCTCCCTCGGACGTTGGATCTGTAGAATAAGAAAATTTGGAAAATCACAACCTGTGATTGAAATTCTATAAACCAATGCTAGTACCTTTGTTCGATCATAACCATGCGTTAGTGGAAGCATAATTTACAGAGATTTGCATAAACTCACCATAACTTGTACTACAATTAGAGGATTCCTCAACTGGCATTGGCATTGGCATAGGATCATCCTCATCTTCTTCCATAGCAGGCTCTGCGGAATGGTTCGGACTTACTTCAGTAAAGTTCAGATGATATATTGATATAAGTTACGTCTTCGTAATGAAATATAAGAAATAACAGTACCATAATATTAGGCATTATCGGATTTATTAGTCGTATCAACTTCGGTTAGTCAATTAGCATTTTACCTGTTTTGTAAGTAGCTACATTTTTCTTTGGCTTGTCCTTTGGACCGAACCTAGTTGGTATCGCACCAGGTGCCAAAAGTGGCCGAGGATGGCACTTCCAAATCAATTTTTCCTCGAAGTGGATACTACAAATACGAAAACATCTGCCTTTCACCACTTGCACCCCGGAAAATTTGATCCATTGTTCTGCACTGAAATAATAATATTAATAATAATTTATTGATTATTTCCAGTGCATAGGAAAAAGAGAGAGAATAACATAATATAGGCGTATAAAATAGGTCGATGCAGAAAGACAGAATAAGGGATAGTCAAATCAAATAGAGATGTGACGGGGCACAAAGGACAGTTACGAGCAGATAAAAAAGTACATAATAGATAGGAGTTAGATAAGTAGTCAGTAGATAAAAACAGATAGGTCACGGATAAGATTAAATCGATAAATAACAGTTGCATTCATCATTCTGAGAAGTAATTTGGCACAAACAATAAATTGTCAGATCTTAAGACGTTGGCGTAACAATGCATAATGAGATACTTACCGTGTTTTGTGTTTAGGGAGTGCGAAAAAATATAGCCCCTTCCGTCTGGCATTCTCACAGCCCAACACCGCACACCGAACTGGCATTATCAAACAGTATTTCAAATTTTGCAGGATTAAAAACAAAATACGTTAGAACCTCTTTGGTTAGAACTTTGCGAAAACCTGTTGGGACGCCATGCCATTGTTGTGACCGTTGTAACCTAACCCTAGTCGGTTTAGTTCGGGCCCCACTCATGGGCAGCGCTGTGAACGCCGTATACGCTGGCTGATCCTCTATCCTATCCTCTTTGATCGCGAGGGGAAAACTGGCGGGCGAGTTGACGAGCATGGGGGTGGCACTAAAGAAGGCGATGGAAAACCTAGACACACTGAGGAGAATGGACAGGGAGGAGAGTAAGGAAAAAAGAAAATGTTGCGAGGAAAAAGAGAGAAAGATCGAGGAGCTGGAGAGGAAGGTAGTGGATCTGGAAGATAAAGTAAGGCAGCTGGAGGAGTCCGGGGGAGAGCTGGAGGAGCGGAGGTCAAGGGAGGCAGAGAGGAAGCTGGAGGAAGAGGTGAAAGGAGCGGTACCGATGGGACTGGAGGAATGGGAGAAAGAAAAGGAAGAATGAAAAGTGTGTGCAAAAAGACTGGTACTGTCGGGGATGGACATGGGGGATACGAAGGATAAAGTGTCGACGTTGCTGCAAAAGCTACTGGGAAGGAAGTATGCAGAGGAGAAATTGACGGAGAAGAAGGGTAGAGATGGGTACAGGAGGTGGTTTTACGAGTTGGAGAACGAGGAAGAGAAGGAAAGGATAATAGTAGAAAAAGCCGGGGAGATAAGGACGAAATGGAACATGAGGGTGAGCAGCGATAAGACCTTCAGGGAGAGGAAAGTGAGACAGATTATGGACAAGAGGGCAGACGTGGAAAGAATCAGAAACAAAGCGGCAAGGATCAGAGTGAGCAATAACAAAATATGTGTGGAGGGAGTGTGGGATATCTGGGACGAGATGGAGGCGAGATGGGTACCCTAAAAGATCTGGAGAAAAAGAGAAGTGGAGAGAGAGAAGGAAAAATTGGAGGAAAAGTTAAGGAGACTGGAGAACGAGATAAAGGAGCAGGAGATTGGCGAGGGGGAAGGAGAGGAAGGGCTGGAGGAAGCGAGAGGGGGCGGCGAGGAACGAGACGGGCAGCAGGCAGCAGGCGGACGGGTGTAAACAGAAAAGAGGGAGAAGCGAGGGGGATAGGAAAGAAAGGATGTACAATTTTGTTTTGGTTGAATGGATATGAGAATATCTAGTTTGAGTTTATTTTGAGTTTATTTTGTTAAGGGGAAGTTTTGTTTTGTTTGATTCTGATTGTATGGATAGGAGAAAATTGGTTTTGAGTTTAGTTTTGTTTTAGTTGTTTATTAAAAGAAGATGAAGGAATTAATTAAATAATAATAATATAAAATAAAATAAGGAAAATGTGAAGGAATAGGTTAAGGAACATTGTAAACGCCGAAAGGCACTGCAAGTTGAATAAAATATACTACTACAGGTATAACAATTCGAAAAAAACTGACATTCTTTCGTGGTTTCGTTGATATATTTTTCAACCCACTGTTTATCATGGTGCCGAAGGAACCTGACAAATTGGTTTTTATAGTTTTTGACGCTGTAAGTTTAATTATTTGGATATGATATATGTTTTTAATTGAATTCATAACCTAAATTATATGTAGTGTATCTGACCCTGGCTGCCCTAACGGTTGAATCGGATTTTCTGGTTGATTGTTAACTTGTAAGTATATATATATTTTTTCGAAACTAAGTTATAATTGTAATCGCGAAGTGTAAGATGTTGCATTGTTAAATAAATTCTAGCTGAGGAGGACCCACTCCTAGGGTCGAAACGTTAAAAAATGGATGCTGTTATTCACCTTGGACACCAATGAAGTAATCACATTAGTCAGAGGAGGTCGAATGAAGATAAAAAAAGAAATAAGTTTCATTATTATTATTACCGGATTCGTCTGATAGAAATTCGTAAAGTCTGAGATAAATCTCGATGTTTCGTTACTCGACTGATATTTTCCGTTATTGTTATAAACAAATCGACATGCCGACTATAAATCCCGATGTTTCGTTACTTGACTGATATTTTTCGATATTATTATAAACAATTCGGCATACCGGCTATAAATCCCGATGTTTCGTTACAGGTTACTTGACGAATATTTTCCGATATTATTATAAACAATTTGACATGTCGGCTGTAAATTCCGATGTTTCGTTACTTATTGACTGATATTTTTCGTTATTATTATAAACTAATAGAAGGTTTTCTTGATCGTCATCGAATGTAGATAGGAGGAAAAATCGTGGGTGTACGATCAATAGGAGTTAAAACGTTTATTATGACGTTTCGACCGGAGCATGGCCGGTCATCCTCAGATCTGTACAAAATTTTACAAAATGAAAAATAGAAAACTATACTTAGGTGACTAATCCAACATGTCGTATGTAGGCGAAACGTGCATTTTTTAGGTTATGTCCTTAAGTTGGAAAAATTGCAAAAACGAGATAAAACTCAGAGAGAATCTCATTAAAATTAGTGAAGCTAAATTTAGACTAATAGAAATAAGAAGAATTGAGTGGCTAAATGGGAGCAAAACTTACAAAAATTGACTTCTAATTACGCTTGAGATGTTGGGTCTAGCGAATTCAGTGGAGAAGTGACGTCAGCCGTGTAATGTCGCTGGGTGGCATCGATCGATAAGTGGATCGATACCAACCAGCGAGGTACCGCGACATTTGAAAATCACTCCCATGTAGCCAGTCAATTTAACAGGGGAGCATACAGATTGCTAAGTCTATCGATGTCTGTTCTTTTATTACAGGTTTTGTTGCGTGCGATGTTGATCATTTCTTTAAGCACTCGATGGTAGTAGTTTGCTTCCTTAGTTAGGATTGTTGGATTTAGGAAGTCAAACTTGTGACCTAGTACTAACGCGTGGTTGGAAAGAGCTGATTTGTTAGCATCCTTACATCTAATACTATACTGATGTTCGTATATCCTTTTGTGTAGGTGTTGCTTAGTTTGACCAACGTAACAATTATCGCAGTCCAGACAATCAATTTTGTAAACTAGGTTTGATTGGTCCAGTTGTGGAACCTTATCTTTGAGCAGTGAAACATTTTCTCTCGTGGTGTTCGGGACCCTGTATACAATCTTGATGCCGTGTCGGCAAAGAACCTTATTGATTTGTTCTGACAAACCCTGCACATATGGAAGAACAGCCACCTTAGGACAATTGTTATTAGAGTCTCTAGAATCGAGCGGTGGATTATTATATAGCTTCTCAATCCTATTGGATTTTATGTTGTTAATCAATTTAATCGGATAACCATTGTCTAATAGGGTTTTGGTGATAAGTTGGATATTGTCCTTCCTAAAGCCTGGTTCCGCTAGTTTTAAACCTCTGTCAAAGAGACCCGAAATTACACATTTCTTATGTGAAAGGGGGTGGTGAGAATTGAAATGTAAATAGCGACCAGACCAAGTGGGTTTCTGGTACCAATTGATTTTGAGACAATTATCCACGTTGGAGATGGAGAGGTCGAGAAAGCTAATTTTACCATCTACCTCCAATTCAGTGGTAAACTGCAACTTGGGGTGGAAATTGTTGAACTTTTTTACGATATCATCAAGGTAATCCACATGTACAGCGGTAAGTATGTCGTCCACATATCTTTTGAAGAAAGGTAGATTATAATCTAAGTTTGTTATGACGTCATTCTCAAGTCTCTCCATCACCAAATTAGCAATTGCGGGGCTGATCGGAGACCCCATAGCCACACCATCGATTTGTTGATAGAACGTACCCCTATGGGCAAAATATGTAGATTTGAGGCACAACTTTACAGCAGCTAAGAATTGATCCTTAGGTAAAACAGTGTGTGCGCGAATGTCATTCCATTTGTTATCAACACACTCTAGAGCCAAATCTACCGGTATGTTGGTGAACAAAGAGGACACATCTAAGGAGATAAGCTTGTGGTCAGGTGGTAATGTGGTGCCTTTTATGTCATTGGCGAACGACCAGGAATCCTTAGCGTGATACTGTGACTTTCCTAAGACTTGAGTTAGTGGGTATGAGCAATATTTGGCCAATTTGTACGTCGGCGTACCAATGTTAGACACAATTGGTCGCAGAGGTACATTCTGCTTGTGGATTTTTGGTAAAAAATATATCTTCGGTGGTACAGAATTGTGGATTTTAAGTCTATCCCCAGTTGATTTTGTGATAATATTGTCTTTAACCCACTCATTAACTAAAGAGTTATTGTCCTTTTCAATTTCTTTGGTGGGGTCCGTCTTCAAAACTTTGTACGTGCTCTCGTCACTAATCATACTACTCGCTTTATTAAAGTAATCAACTGTGTTCATTATAACTGTATTATTGCCTTTATCAGCTTTGGTTACAACCAAGTTAGGATGATCCTTGAGAAACCGCCTTGTGATATTGAATTCAGATATTTCCTGTTTTTGTTTAGCGGTTAACTGTGCGTTGTGTGTGTGACAAACCAATTTCTGTGTAACCTGGCCCCGTATAGTATCCTGTGTTTTTCTGTCTAACCCACCGATGGCGGATTCTACGCCACAGATAACATCATCCACAGGGATTTTGTTGGGAGCAAAAGGTAAACCATGCTTCGGACCTAGCGCTAGGCATTTTTGTACAGTGAGTGGTATGTCGGTGTCCGTTAAGTTAGTTAACCACCTGTCTATTGGTAAGGATGTTTCTTCAGTCCTTAGATTGTCCAACTTATTCATGTTTCGTTCTTTAACCCTAAGGAAGTATTGTTCGCATCTGTAAGCATCATTATCCAATTTCTTTTGAGAAGAGACATCCACACAATGTTGGTCGATGTATGAGGTCAAATCTAGTTTCTCTTTGTTTAGTCGTTTGAGGTTTCCAATGACGCAACCGATTTCAATATCTAGAATCTTGTCTTGGAACCGGCGTAACGCCTTAATGAATGTTGGATTGGAGCTTAAATGGTCTAAATTCTTAATTCTAAATTGCAAAAACTTAGGTACTAAGCCTTCGTTGCGGCAACGGAGTAGGAAGATTCTCCGGTTGGTAGCGTTGGCAACCTTCCGTCTTACTTTGGAGAGCGTCTT
>JAFFZH010014842.1:42160-75412 GCA_018420115.1 Euura saliciscinereae | reverse complement strand
TACAATATTCATTATGCGCGCGTTTTAGCCAGTTCCGGACCAATGTGGGACGTCGAAAAACGGGGAAACGTTTCGAGGACGTAAAAAACAAAAAATCAATTTATCAATCAAATCAAAATCAAATATTAATTTTTTTCTTTCTAAATACATAATTTTTTATCCCAAATCTAAGGGTACCTCCAATATTTTGTGGGAGAGCGACTTTCACTCTTGGAATTTCGCGAAGACTTTTTTTTTATCTTGTAGAGTGAATCTGCATCCTGTATATCTGTACTGATTTTTGCAATCTTAAAGAACTCAGAGATCTCTCATACAGAATTTTTATGGACTCTATGGGCTCGATCAAAGTCTTTTTCTTCTGAGCTGCAGATTTTTGTATTTCATTGAAAACTGTCAATGAAATGTTGAATGATAAGAAAATTCGTCAGTTTTTTTTTTCCGAAATTAGAAAACGTGCCAAAGTGTGTACGTGCGTGTAACGGGGCTGATTCGAGGGGCGCGTGACTCCGTAACGATTCGGGAGGAAAGAAAAGGGGATTTTCACAAACTACGTGACACCTAAGCCGTTCAGCGTTAAGTGATTAACTCTAACTTTCTATACGGTCTACGGTATACGGTTTGAGGTTACGTTTTCGTTCCTGATGAAAGGATCAAGGAAATTATCCGATCCAATGAAGACTGAGAGTTAATCTTTTTATTTCCACATCCTGTATCAGATGGGATCTCCTCTACTGTATCCTGCCTTGGGATAATATTTGCCAATTAACTTTCAGCTCAATTTCAAAGAGACACAAAGTTGAAGAATAAACTTGGGAATTATTTCAAAGATTCATATTCCGCGGAGTCGAGGGCCGAGATACTGGTTCAAATCCCACCTCGAATATTCCTCGTTAAAAATATATATATAATCACTTTGAGAATTTGCGGAACCTCTAGAGAAATTATATACCTCCGGTCATACATAATTCGTCGATTTGATTAATATCAGCGAGGAAAGAAAAAACTTTGAACAAAAATCTGTCCTAATTTTCCGGATTTGAAATAAAATTCAATTATTCAGTCCCCTAACTCGTTCAATTTGAAAGTTTGTTTTTAATTCTTTCTCTAAAAAAACAGAGAGATGATAAGCCGAACTGATATATGTAGCTCAGTTCACTTTAATCAAATGAAGAAAAAAAAATTTCAGAGGTTTGAAGATATCGGCGCGAAGATATAGTTAAATATACCCTGCACACCAAACGTATATAGTATATAATACATGCGATAAGAGTTTGAAAAGATGGAAGAATCGTCGTGAAACGAGGTGAAAGACATTTCCTGCGGTAGTGAAGAATAAGATAAGCGCGGGTGAAAAGTTGAGTGAAAAAACGATATCAAGTTATATCTCACCTTACTTTCAAAAGAAAAAAAATCGAACATCTGCATGATTTCCGACGAACTACTAAATAGATGGCGAAAAAAAAATCAATAAAATGGGGTCACAGTAAAAGACAGCCGTCTGATTTTTTCTAACCAAAACCCCCGACATGATGCAGGGGTGAACGAGACCGAGAATAGAAAAAAAAGGAGAAAAAATGAGGCCAACTTCTCTCAACTCTTCTCGAAAACCTCTCATCGCACATAGAGTCTAACGAGCGAAGTACGCGGGACTCCTTCACCGCAGGAAACATCGGTTTGCACTTAGTCCTGCAGGTTCATTTCTAGATTGATCACAACCTCGCGGAAAGAAGTATCTTCCATCTATTTCTACTCATACGTCTTACTAATGTTTCTTTCTTACCGTTGCAAGCATTTATTTAGGTGAGTAAATAAAAAAACTAGTAAAAAATTATTATTATTTATAATCGAGTTTGAAACGGTCTCTTTTTCGCGCCACGATATTACGTCACTATTCGGTACGAAAAGCCCGCCATCTGTCGTGGTTGGTAAAAATTGTGAATTTCTACGTCACGAAAAATCAGAAATCGTTCCTGTCCAGCAAATTTTGACTAATTTGAATTAAATGACGACATAGAACACTTCACGAAGTATTGATCACAAATAGTTTTTTTTTTCTGAATCCGTTTTTGTACACTCAACGCAGACCCCAAATTTCATTGACAAATATTGAAAATTGTAGAAGGTATTGATTTTTATATCTACAGCTGTAAAGTAGAATAACTCTCACAATTTCGATTACTTTTGTTTTTATCAAAGGAATTTTGAATTTCATATCCGGATTCAGGGCCTCAAAGATCCGGAAATAGCAATTTTCACGGAAGATGAAAAAAAAAAATTGTGAGTGTCCTCTATATTGGTTTTATTCCTCAGAATTCGTAATCTTCGACTTCATATATTCGGATTCAGCTACGAATGATACCCAGGTATACCAATTTTCATGAAAATCGTTCAACATTTCGGTTTATCAGATAATCGATTGTTTTCATTAGTAACGTCGAAACTGTCCATTTTTTGGAACTGGGCTTTACCTCCGTAAAAAATCGAGGCTAGCCCAAGACGCTAATGAATCGAAAAGTCCCTGTACGCGATCGTGCCACACAAATAACTAGCTTGGTCTTCAACATCAAAATTTCAAAGTTGAATAACTTTCACAATTTTTACTATTTTTGAATGAAATTTGGTGTGCACGATCAGTTTACTGTCTCGAACAATCAAACGTGGCAGATTTTGTACATCCCACTTTGAGCCGCGTACAGAAATTCTTCGAGATTCAAATCTAGTTTTCCCGCCTTGAGCTGTACAACATGTCTTTTGGAACACAAAAAAGCATTCAGAAGAAAAATTGCCAGCTCTCTGTGACCGGTACTTCTTGCAGCTACTCAGAGCGATAAAATTTTTATCACCCACGTAAAAAAGTCAGCGGTAAATAATCAAGTACTATCAAAACCGTTGCAGCGTTGAGGAAATTATAGTGTAGCTGGGGTCGGACGTGACGTCACGAGTTGGACGATACACTGGAAGCATGCGAATGGGGCAAAAAAAGGACAGCGACGAGGGTATAGAACGAATCATTATAGGTAAGGGTTCCTCTCTGGTCTCCGGTATACGTGACTAGGCTGATAACGCGGCAAAGGGTAACAGACACCCCACGGGGTTCGAAGATATCCGCGTAATCACTTATAAACGACACCCCGGAGCAGAATTCACGGTTAGTTGAAAATCTCAACAGCGGCTTATCGCCCTTCGCCCATCGCTACTCGACATACTCTCTTGATCAACTGCTGGCGTGTAGATTACGACCATATTTTTCATCCATTCTCGTTGTATTTGGAACACCTTGAAATTTCGACAAAGAAAAATCATGAAATATCATTTCTCAAAACCGAGGGGTCAACCTCACTCGTTGATTACACTCGCCAGACTTTAAGACTTCACGAAGACTTCAACTGACTCAAATTTTACTGACTTTAAATTACTTCAAGTCACTTAAATTCGTCCTAGGTGACCTAAATTTGATTGATTTCACCTGACTTCAAGTGCTTCAACTGACTTAAATTTCATTGACTTCAACTGACTTAAGTTTGACTGACTTTTTGGATTTGGGATTGGATGAAATTTACAAGGTTGTGATTGCCTAACGCAAAAAACCGATCAGTTTAGTTGAGGGATGCCAATAAATGTGAAGGAAATCTTCAAATCGGGGGACATGAAACGTTGGAGAAAAACGATTGAATCATCTAGAGCGATTGCGCAACGATGAAACCTATAGTGACGAGTAGCTAGGTATATATATATATATGCTTTATACGGCTCTTCATATACGCAAATAGACATTACACATAACGAAGGAACGTGGCGTTTCTGGTTCTATACAGGGAAAAAAATTCACCCTCAGCGGTTTTAACATCTTGAGTAACTAAACAGCTAAACACTGAGATTGCATAATATGTATATGACCTAAGTTCAGTTTATACATGAATTAATGATGTACAAATACAAATCATCAAGAAATTATTGTTGAAAATTTTTCAAAGACAATCACGAACCGCTTTTGCTCACTTTTCACCCCAAACCCAGGAATACATTCTACATTCTTTCTTTACACAGCGGTATGTTGCCCCCGAGATATGTGCTCACACGCTAGTTGACTCTTCCATAAAAGAGACTCCGCACTTTCTTTCATTCAACACATACAGTAGGTGGATAGGTACTAAAATCCCTCGGAGGCACCTCTAATTGCAGGTGTAAGTCACAGGTGAGAGTAAAGAACTTGAAGAATGGTATATTATACACCAAGAGAAGGAAGCAGGCGTTTTCTTGTTGAGCGCCGATTTTGCAGAGCGAGTTGCAATTCGAGGCACATATCTTATTTTCTACCAAATATGCATTAAAAACGAGTGAAAGTAAGGTCAGACTTCGGCAAAAACTTTCCAGTATAAAAAAACAAAAAAAATAAAAAGGACGAGTTTTGAATAATTCATGATGGATTGGAGCTATATGGATATAGAGCAGGAAGACGGACAGCCAACGTTTTTCAAATGCAAAAGTATATATATGTATGTATACCGGTAGTTTATTTGATTGAATATTTTCAAGATTTACGAGATCCGATACATAGACGTGAAGCTTGCGAGATACCAACCCCAACGAATAAATATCCGTATCTCGATACACAGAGGTTTATCTTCTGGTATCAAAAATTCGACCATCCTGCACCCCTAAAGCGTTGGCTGAAATGTTAAGGTATGGAATAAATATTTTATTTCACGGTATAAAACTGACCGGAAAAACGTGTAACTATGTATATATACGATGGGTTTGGTAGTCTCGGATTTTTGCAGAGGAACTTTATCACCCCGATTATATATCCGCGAAACGGTACAGCCAGAGGTTTTTCGCCGATCGGTAAATTTCAGTTTTTAAATTACCAATTCTTTGGCATCAGGCCAGTGCGTATCGTGAATTTGATTTAACGGCATGAAAACGGTCAGTTTTATTACGCAGTTAGATAAAGCACAATCTTCTCCTCGGTTGCGTGACAATGAATCACATATCGAGCGACGATCGACGATCGTTCTTGGTGCATTTTGTTTCGATATATCTGCATTCGTCGCATTTTGATTTGAATTCGCTTGAAATGAAGTTTTAAAAAATTCCGAGTCTGACGGATAGATGATCGTTGACAATCTGACACATCGATCATCCATAATCTTTTGTCCATTTTTCGTCTTTTGCCATCTTTTGTCTTTTCCGAGATTTTGTCATCCGGATTTTTGTTACTTCCGTAACGCATCGCACGCATTTTTGTTGCATTCTAACATTCGATCCCATATGCCTCACTGTTAACCCGAAAATAGAAGAATTTTCAACGCTAATAAAGAAAAAAATTCAACGTGACAATAGTCTGACGCGGAATATTATCCGTAACTTTGAACAATGGACCTTCGTGTCACTCCAAACTCGTTAATAACGCGAGTGGGTATTGATCAGACATTTTCAACGAGCTTTAAACTTTTCAACAAGCATCAGTACCTATACTTTGACAATAATCTCTCTGAAGCTAGAATTAGACAAAGAGGGGAAAAAAGAGAGAAAAAAGTTGACAAAATCAGGAATTATAGACAGCGAGTGAATGTTTCCAAATTCCATGAGAATAGTATTCAGCTCTTCCAGAGAAATATTCTCAATTTGATGTTCTTGATTTCTCAACTTTTCGAATCATTTGAATAACGGAATTCTAAAAATACGACGAAAACGACGGTATAATATCTTGAGAACGGATCAACGGATATCCATGAAATTTGGTACCACACGGTTTTTTGGGTCACTTATATGACAAATCTGTAGTCAGATTTGCAAAATTCAAAACCGCGGATCTAATTTTCCTGGGAAAATAGACTAGAAACAATCGAAATCTCATAAAAATTGGTAGTCGAAGGTTTTTTGAATCGCTCATCAAGAATCTGAGGTCAGATTTGCAAAATTTTAAATTCAAAAGCTGGCTCATAGTCAGCCCCAACCCCGCTTGGCTTTCACCCAATTAGGATTCGATTATACATATAATAAGTTTATACTCTCGTTTTTGGTCAATTTTACGCAAACATGTGTAATAGGAAGTTTGCAATATATTTCAAATTTTGTATTTCCAATTGAATTATCTTTCGAAACTGTCTAAAAATTTCCAAGCATGTCTTGTAAGAATATCCTAAAATATATTGAAAGAAATTTCCTGATATTTGTTTCTAGTTTTTCCCCTGTGTTGCTGCAAAACGTAATTTCTACATTTGTGTCGATTAAAAAAAGTAGACCAAAACGAATTCTAGATTCACGTTCAGATACTATATAAATCGTGTTTGGTGAATAAAAAAAATCTCAATTTTAATTTTCGCAACTATATGGAAACATCGAGCAAACGAGCTATAATAAATAAACTGTTTGCTCATACCGGGTATAAAGTACAATGAAAAGTACAACCAACAACCATTTGTCTAGATTCGTGTGGAGAAAAAACGATAAAAAGAAATTGCGAAACAAGAAAAAACGAATAGGAATATGTACATAGATGAGCTATATTGCCCGGTTAGGTACACAGAGAAACTGCGGAGAATGGAAATGCATACCCGCGCAGGGATGCATTGTGTCTCGGTGAACAATGCGTTTTCCCGTATAAATCATATATTTCGTTTCTTCCTCCTGTTTAGTATCTGTACTACAAGAGGTTCTCTGTAACCGGGTCAAGGAGGGATTTACAGATTTAATAACGTTGCATGGACCTGCGTATTACACGTAGATGTTTAACAAAAGTATCGATTTTCAAAATGTCCTCCATTTTAGTTGGGAATAATTACTAACTCCACCGAACACCGAAGTGTGCGAAATTAACTTTTCGCCTAATCAGTGTTTCGGAAAAAGTTACCCGAATTTATTATTCAATACACAGTCTGAGCCCCTCTCCACCTAATCGAGCCGAAATTTACCCGAAGAAACCCAATTCAGTAACAGCTGTACGACCCCCGAGCCTGATACGATTAAATATCAAGCCGAAAAGTTAATCAGACTAGTTTTGGTTGTTATATCATTGAAGTAGCAAATCTGAACTGACAAACAAGAATTCTATTACCAAGTAAATCGATTTACTTGACGGAATTTAATTGACATGAGATAATTTCACTCATAATTTGACTGTGTCTAATCATAAAAGGTCGTAAGCACCAAGAATACGATTTTGGTAGCAGAATGATTGTAGGTATAATTTTTGTTTCAAATTGGAAATTCAAAAATCAGGAATCACAAATATTTCCTCGAAGCAAACGATCTTTATAACCCTTCTCTGAAATCGCAAATTAAAGAAAATGATCACTGACATCTTTGCAGAATAAAAATCGAAATTTTGTACCCAGATTTTCCGTTATTCCTTTTAACCTATTAGAATGAGTCAATATCGGTGGAATCGTTCAGAATTGGGTCTGTTACCCGAAACTATTTCGGTGGCTTAGCCCCCTGCTGCCACCTGAAATAGTTTCGGGTAACAGACAAAATTCACTATGCTGACAATTTGTCAAACTTTAATTTTTTATGATTCAACACTCTTTTTTTAAAAGATGTCACAAGCTGGTTGTGACATCTCTTGTCATCTTCTGTCTGTTGCATTCTTTTGTCATCCAATTTTTCATCCAATGTCAAATTGTCACTTGATAAATACCTCAAAATGGAGATCGAGTTTGTTTATGTGATTTAATTACGTTTTATCACCGTAAGCCGATGATAATCCATAAGTTAAGAACTGAAAATTCATTGCTTAACTCTAATTCACTTTCGACCCCGAAGTAACGAGTATTTTGAAAAAATCACCCCGCGTAAAATCGTAGAGCAACAAGCGTCAGTGTGCAGAGCAACAGGCAGATCCAGCGACGAAAGACCCTCGTGTTAAGGGTTTATAAAAATAAATAAATATTCTATCATTTCCATAATTTTCAGGGTCTGAACACAGTGGGACACGAAGGGTATGGTAAACGAAACACGTATTTTACGGCGGTTGTTTACGAGCATGAGGGTAGTACGCGCTCGGAAAAATTGGAGCTTGAACAAGGGTACGTATCTTGACGCACGAAAACGGCGGAAAATAGGGTCGAGCTTTTTCATCGTCGTTTACGACAACCCTTTGGTTATTGCCTCTTTTGTGGATCTCGTGGAGACTCGTGATTAGTTGTTCGCGAACGGTAGGTATCCCTCAACTAAAAACTAACTAATCGTCTCGTCCCGGAAGGCGGCCAGCTTTTTCACCCCCGATTATAGACGGCCTAAAATAGTGAAAAACGAGGTCTGAATTCAAACTTTACTCGAATAGCATCGCGAACGAATTTCGAAAACCCGTGGAGACATTTTCCAATAAAATTTCAACCCCTATTGAGCTTGAGGTCAATTCTACGAGAAATTTCATTGATTCATTTTTTGTAGAGAATTTCATGAGCTGGAAGATTGCTTCTGGTCAATTTTCACGTAGGAGTAACAGAAAGTGAGATATAGGCGAAAAGATAAAATTGCTCGGGCGTCAGTGACACAAAACGTTGGATTTCGACGCTGTATATCTTGCAAAGGGTCAATTCTATGAGAAAAAGGGTTAAAATATTTTTTATGGAGAATTTTATGAGCTTTGAAAGTAGTTCAGGTCATTTTTTACTCAGGAGTAACAGGAAAGAAGTTATGGTAATAAATGTAAAATTTCATTGAAATAAGATTTTCGAGGTGTATATCGAATCTTGCAAATGGTCAGTTTCATTAAAATAGTCACCTTTTTTGTAGGTAATTTTATGAGCTTGAAATACATATTTTTTATATGAGTAACAAGAAATGTGAAATTATGTTGCCATAAAGTAAGATGTCGGTGTTAACTTGACGGTATCGAAATAACGTATTATAGTATTTGACAAATGGATACGATGTTAAAAGGAGGTAAGTTTGATACGAGAGTTAATCGAGTCTGAGGACGTCGGTAACGATCTTCTGGTGAAACTGGGCCACTCGAATTATCCCCCGACCTCGACGGCTCGATATCAAAATGAGGAAAACGGTCAGAAACTGAGGCAGAAGTAACAACGATCACCGACCACGATGTTGATAACCAGGGTGGATATAATGGCCGTTGAACCACCCTCGCCTAATCCTCGTCTGGTGAGATACAGGAGACGAGAGACGAGGACACGTAAACACGCTCGGAGGACGGAATTGCGAACCGCAGAATACAGACGAGCGGGTCTTTTCTACAATATCGACAATCTTTCGGTACCATTCAACCCCCGGGCGTCGCTAATGAGAAACGAGAGAGACCGGGGAACCCCCGCAAACCGGGGCCCCCAGCATCGACGTTGATACGCAAACACCGGCACTTAATTATCTTCGCCGCGACCGCTATTCCCCCGGTCCTCTCTGTTCCGCGATAAGTCACGTGTCACCTGTCACGTGTTGCATTATGCATCCTCGACATTTTCCAATTTCGTTTTCAGATAACCTATTTACGTCGGCTATTCATTTTTCAATGGCAACTAATTTAAAGGGGAACATACACCTTGACATTTTTTTAAATGTCAAAACTACCGAAAGTCATTTTTGACACTTTTGAATGATTTTCATATAATTTTAGGGGGGGTCCATTAATCACGTGAGGCTTCAGGCAGGGGGGGGGGGGGTCGCTAGAAAAATCACGGCCGATCACATGGGGGGAGGGGGGCCATTCAAACAAATCACGTATATTTTTGTTCAACGGTGCGAAAGAATCTCCATTACTTATTTAAGACTTTCAAATATTCCGCGATTGACATTGGCTCTACGCGCTTAAAAGAGAGGATTTGAAAATATTTATTAGTCATTTCATTTCATGTTTTTCTGATTCGTGTGTATAAAATGGCTTTTTTTAAAATAATCACGTGATAGTGGGGAGGGGAGGGGGTGGGGTTGGATACAGTCTCACTTAAGATCACGACGAGGGGGGAGGGGTCAGAAATAGCCCAAAATGCATCACGTGATTAATGGACGCCCCCTTAGACGGAATTTTTTTTGTCTGCCTATGATGCACGAAATAAAATCTACCCGTGGACCGATCTTAGTTTTTCTGGTCTCAAACTGTTCAGTGAAGAGGCCTTTTCAATATGAACAGAGAAATTTTCCATAACTTTATTTTTACTCGAGTTATCATGAAAAGTAACGTATGAAAACAGAAAGACGCTATTTTATTCTAGAAAATGATGAATATCTGGTACAATTTTGATCGAATCAAGAAGTTCTCTATTAATTTTGAGAAGGCCTCTTTACTGAATGGTTTGAAACCAGGAAAACTTGAATCAATCCACCGATAGATTTTATTTCGTGCATCGTAGACAAAAAAAAAAAATGTGTTCCCAAAATCGTGGGAAAAACATTCTAAAATATGAAAAATCACTTTTGGCAAAAAAATCGTAGATATGTAGATCCACAACCCATCAGAGTTCTTCAGAGAATAACATCACACGTTAAAATAAAAAAATAAATTACGAGTCAATTTCATTTCAGTTTTTAATCTTTGAAATTTTGGAGTGTACTTATGTTCATTTCGGTCAAATTTCGTGTGTCCGGAATTTTTTTTTGGCCACTGATCAGGAAGATAAGGTTAAATATTCAATATTTGAAACTGATACTGATCTGTAAACTCTTAGAAAATTGCCGGATTGGTTATTTCTCAATAGAACTGAACGGGCCCTATCCATTTAACTAGTTTTTTTTTTTTTTTTTTTTTTTGCTGTATAGTCATTTACAGACATTATTTTCTTGGCTTTGGATAATTTGTTCTCCCTTTTGCGGACCCAAAAACGAGTGGTTATAGTATATTACACTACAAGGGCCGAAAGTTGAAGATTCCTGCACTGCGCGTGATGATGCCCGAGGCGAAGCCGAGGGCATCATATCGCGCAGTTCAGGGCTTTCAATCTTCTGCCCGCGTGGTGTATACTATTTTTCTTCATGCCCGGTCGAAAGTACGCTGACTAATTGAATTTTTATACCGATTTATACGTTTTAACAAGTGTTGATGCCTGCCCGACATTGCAGGCACGAGCGAAGCGAGTGCTGCTGGTCGGGGGCAGGCATCAAATAGATCGAATGAAACGTCCAAGCCAGTTTGGAGGTTATATCACAAGCGAGAGTAACGTCGAGAGCGAGAGTAACAGAAGTTTGCGATTCTGACTGGCGGTAGAATAGTCTAGTCAATCTAGCCTTTGACCCAAAAATAATTAGATTGGATGAATTATACATATATCAATCGATGTGAAAGAATCCCCCAAACAACATATCGTGGTTCCCGCGCAGCGTGGAACGGACCGAAGCGAGCCGAGCGGACCAGCTGACCGTTAGGCGTAGTTTTGTCAGAAAACTCTTGCAAAATTAATAACGTGGAAACTATAGGTCCTACAATATCGGTTCCCACTTCGGATTTGTAGATGATTTTCTTCCCTACAACGTGGTATTTTTGTTTTTCCAATCTGACAAGTGACATTGGAACTGTGCATGATTTTGGCGGTACTGCCCAAAATATTGATAGTTCTTTATCAATTTCAACAATTTACTGTCTAGAGACATTGTCTTGTTTTTGATATGCTGTTCGGGGGATTTTTCCGCGTCGATTGATATATAATTCATCCAGTCTTGAATTATTTTTGGGTGACTAGTGACAAAACTCGAAGCGGGCGTCTCGTGTATTGGGTATCGGTGTGTGCGAGTGAGTTTTCGCTCCCGCTGTCACAGAGGGCGTGCGTGTAGTTCTACCAATGCATGAAAGTTAGGCTTTCTGCTTCGATACCGATGCCGGAAGTACGTACTTTCGACCGAGGTATGAAGAAAAATTTCTTCCAAATTCCAATGAAGAATCCTCTAGTCTATAAATTCTGTGATTTTTGAAAGTTTGACAATAAATTCCTGATCAAAAACCTGAAAAACCCTGAGACAATGACAATCTTCATAATTAGAATCTAAGACAAGAATTTTCCGATTTCGAAACTAAACATTGAATTTTCGACAAACTAGTCTCAAATTTGTGATCAATCGACCAATAAATCGTGCACATTAATTGCCAATGGAAAAAAACGATGGCATCAATGTCGTCGAAGGATTGATCGATGATTGTAGAATGTAGAAATATGTTGACATATGTTGCAAATCTGAGGATCTGATGATGTATTTTAAGGATGAATGATCCCCTACCTTGTGCGAAGGGCGTGATCGTGGTACTCGGCATTGTTGTAAATTTCTGAGTATGGAATTGGCAGTGGTTAATTGGAACACTGTTGTAATCGTTGATATTGCGTTGAGGAACAGCAGCCGTACCGGTCGCCCCGCGGTCATCTCAGCACCGCCACGCTGATGATCATCGTCCGAACAAATACGTTAATTCGCGAGGTACGCGATACCGATCACGCCATCGACCCTGAAAAAAGTCCACAATCGATTTCATCAACGAATTATACAGATTCAATTGTCAGTTTTTATCGATGAGGAAAAAACCGCATATGAAATATCATTTCAGTCTTTTTTTTATCATTCACAAGTAAATATTTAATACAATCAAGTGAACAGTTATTTGACTGTAGCAAATATTTACTCGACAATGCAATCAAGCAACCGAATTCTTGGATCAAACCAATTTTTTTCTTCTTCCTTTATAATACGTGCATGTAAAGTGAGACTTTGGGGCTCGAGGGTTGAATTCGCGCATGCGCAGTCCTCAATTTCTTCACTTTCGCGTCCATTAAAAAAAATATACGCTGTTACAAAACATACTATTTCCGTGCAGTGCGCAAAGTGGAGGGAGAGCCGCGATTTCATCCGATTAATTATTGAGGTTTGATCGTAAAATCGCGTACCTCGTCGACATCGTTGAAAAACTTCTACCCTGGGGTTAAAGTTGAATTCTATAAAAAGCTAGGGATCGATATCCAGACTGTTCTTGCGTTGGGTCACTTATTTATGGCAACAACGTGTCTATTAATACGACTCGAAGGTGTTTGAGGTAAACATAGACCGATATGCTTCTCTTATCTTTTTTCATCACATTATTTCGCAACAGTTTTTGCCAACAATAACTGAAATCATGCATCTCACCATTAATATGAATCGATGTATAGTTAAAATCGTTGGACAAATGCGGAAAGTATAGCGCGAAAAAAGTATCCAGGGTGGAAAGTAGATCATTTACGATCTGCGCATGCGCCAACTTAAAAAAAACGCTTCTCCAACTATTCTGGAATACACAGACTGATTCGAAAGCTCATATGTTGAAAATAGTATATTTTGTAACGTCCACAGGGAAAGTTCGACTTTCCGCACTGTTCGGAAATGAGGCACTTTACGCACGCTACAGAGGCTTAGAAAATCACGGTTTACGTGCAGGTGTGACATTGAATAAATTTTCTCCCATTTCAGCATCAACTCGTAGTCAATTATATGGAATTAGAAATTTTGAGTCACGAAGCGTTATGGAAGAGGAGCGACTATGCACAAACTGAACAAAGCTCGAGGGCTCGGAGCTTTACAATTAGAACCCACACACGTAACTCTCGTGATAATAGATCTTTGTCTCTAGCTCGAGGCAGAGATTCAATTAGTACAATAGTTCTTAGAATTTTGACATCCGTTAAATTTGACGTCAAATTACTTAATACACCGTACATCTCGTTTCAATTAAATGAACAATAACAATTCTCTGGTAGCTATAAGAAACCTCATAACAATTATTTAATTAATAAATAAATTAATTATTCAATCGTAGATGTCTTCCTTGTAGGCTTTATAAATTGGTGGAATATTGTCTGTTTCCCTCATTCAATTCAGAGAATTGAGGAAAATTATTGGAATGAAGAGAGAACGCAAAAATGGAGCAAAAACTTGTCCGTATTGCATATTTCGGTCAATAATGTGAACCAGCGAAAATGCCTGATGTCCTGCATATTTCATGATCGCGCTGAACCCGGACTCACCAAAGCGCATATAATTACCACGCTACGTCAGACGTACGGAGCGGACGTACCGGAACCGGTGAAAATATTTTCGGATCGTTCCACGTTGATTCAACGAATTCGGTAATAACGATCCGAGGTTGAAAAAGTGGAAAAAATGAGGAGGAAAACGTTGTCAGTACAATTTATTGCTAAAGCATTAATCAACTTTCAAACTAATGATTAACGTTAATTAATTACTAACGTTATGAAATTTCAAAACTATTCCGTCTATAATATCGCGTCTTCTGGAGAAGACCGGGATTTTCAAATATTGACTTATAGAGGTTTAAAAAAATTCTTCCAAAAAAAAAATCAGGGTCTCTTCTCAAAGTGTCGACTACATTATAACAAAAAATAGCCACTGATCTTTTTACATCACATTAATTTGCGTAATTATGCAACAAAAAATAAAATGATGAAGATATAATAACGAGTTTCTTTATTTTTTTTCTTAGCAATAATCATCGACTAATTGTTAATTTTTATATCTTCGTGGCACAATTTAGTGACAGATTTCATTCCGTTATTCATATACGTGTAAAGATTATTCTAAAGTATCAAAAAATCATTTTTTTTAGACATTATTTACTAAATTTTCTTCAATGTCAATATTCTATAATGTGCGATCGAAAAAAAAGTGTAAAATACATCATTAAAAATGATCTCGATTTCCTGAGATTAAAAAAAAATCCTAAAAGGCGTTTTTAAATTTTACTCATTATTCAAGAAATCTGATATCCTTCATTCTGTCATTAAAATGAATGAAATCCAACCGGGAGACATTACCCCCGCATTATAGCGCAGCGCGGTACAACGTTCTTGTCTCAAAAAAACTAAAAAAAAAAAAAGAAAAAAAAATAGAAACGTGGAATTCGGATTTAGGTAGTACCCACGTAGTGAGTCACGTCGTATTTTAGAGTACATACGTACGTATAGAGGTCTAGAGCTTTAACTTGGAAAATTCCTAGCCTCAAGCTTCAAGGTGACGGTAAACACACTTCCTGTATAACTATACGTCCATGTGTTACACCGAGGGGAAAGGGGTGGTATACAAGTGGATACGTGAACGAGGGTCTCCCTCGGCCTCGTGGGCGTAAAAGGAGATGCAAACAAGTACATAGACCATGGAGTACATTCTGCTCGTGTTATTCACTGTTTACGCATCGGCGTGTAGCCTAAGAAGTGAAAGAGAAACGAAAAAAAAAACCTCTGATATAGAGACAAAAAAGGAAGGAAGGGAGGAAAAGAGTCTCTGCGGTCCGTAGAATTTAAATAAATTAAGTTTTAGTAGGAATTCAGCGGACTCAGCGAGTCGATCAATTAAATGAATCAAGATTCGACGAGGATAGCAAAATATGAAATTCGCGAATCACAAGATTTATTGATTTTTTGTGTGAAATGCAAAATGATACCCCATCAATTTTTCGTTCCCCTAGAATTTAAAAATTCTACTACACCCGACACCCTGATGAACCATTCAAAGATAAACTTGTAAACTGGGACGGTTGACACACCGCAGAGTTGGTTACCGTATATTTCAGGGGGGAGCTTTCGATTCCACCGATTGAAGTAGCTGCGAGGAGATGGATGGTGATTTTTTACCGATTGCGAATTCTGTTTCATGCCGATTCGAGAATATATGCCGTTGAGTCAGAGGCGCGAAAAAAATATTCAAACCTCGCCGAGTGGCCAGATTCGATGCTATCGCAGAAAACAGACAGGATAAATTGTTTCGAGTGATTAATGATGATCCTGGACATGATGGCAACTATGAATAGTAGAAAAAAAAATCACTGAATTTTCCCAGACCAAATTACAATTTTTTCCTGACTGAAATTCAAACGAATTAGTCGTTATTCAAGCATGTATTAAATAAATACTCTGAATCAATGGTGGAAAAAAAATTAATATATTTCCATCGATTAAGATTTCCGCGCAAGGAAGATAAATAAAATCGCTGATAATCTTTTATTCCGTCTTGTTTTTCATCGCCATAAAATTTTTTCTGACTTTTCCCAGTCTTCGTTGAAAAATATTGACTGTATCAAAGGAATTATTCTGCTTTGAAAATTTCAATTCTGCATCAGGACCAAAGAAAGTCATTCAAACTTCTTGTCGATACTCCGAGTCCCTCGATATATAAAAAATCTGACACGATTAATGATCGTTCAGGATGGTGAGTTTCGATCTTCACTCCAAATTCACTTAAAAAATATTTCAAATTCTAGTTATTCGACTTCGTAGCGAAAATCTATTTGAAAAAAAAAAAGTATAACAAAATTCGTAAGTCGGACATTTTCATTAAAAATTTTTGATAAGATAATTTTTTGCCAATATTTCTTCCACTAATTTTAATATCATGAAGAAACAATTGATAATAATTATACTTTTCAATCGGATCAACGACTGGAAGTCACGAGGATTTATATTTTTCTTCTACAATTCATCAGGAGGTAATGAATTTTTGAAAAATCGTTACACAATATGTACCTCGGGTTCGTTCCACCGTGCAGCGTTTCAATCGCGCCTCTGAGGGTTGAACATTTTTTTCTGTTTTTTTTTTTGTTAATTTCCGGGCCGTTCTTCAGCCACTTTTGGTTCCCCAATGAATTTTATTTTATCAAATTTCAGTGATAAAATCGATCGGGACGAGTTCGGCCCGGTTTCTTCTCCCTCTCGACCCCCCGCAGAGGATATAGAGCAGATGCTCTCTGCCCCGGCTGGCAGCCCAGCCTTACTTGTTGCTCGGACCGCTAATTTAATCACTCAATTTCAATCTCACTAAACCTCTGGATTAATAACGACATTATTAATTTTATTTAGATAATCGGCAAGCACTTGAAAAACTTTATCGGTTTTGCTTTAGCTAAACTTGAATTTGTAATTATATCACTTCACACAATCGATTCAATTATTCAAATTCATTTATATATATATCGCTTTGAAAAAGAAAAGAAAAAAAATTAGGAAGAAACCGTTAAATCGGGTGAAATTTTATACGTTTTTTAAACTTCATTATTGATGTGTATAAAATGAAACAAAAAGAAAAAAAAATTTATGAAAAATAACTTTTTTTCACATTTGATAAAAAAATTGGAAATAAAAATAATAATAATAATTCACACCGATCAACGATATAGATTATTTACAAATTAATAATCACAATCTTACGGATGTAAATCCGTTCATCTATAACGTCAATCAGTCGTGTCGAGTAATTATTTCCATCATCAAACTCAGGAGTCTTGCGATCTTAATCCGACCGATAGGACAGCGCGAGCGATCCTCTCCTATTTAATTACGTATATTATCATTATTCGTCAAACTCATCAATCAAGTTTCCTCTAATGACCAACAAAAGTTCGGTGTTGCTCTCGGTACGAAGTCGCGCGCTCCACTGAGGCACGAGCATGCGTATCCCTCACGCTCGTGGAATGAAACCCCTCCCTCCATCCCCCTGCATCCAGAGAACCCCTCTTTCGTCGGCTGACTCTGTACCGGGTTACGGGTAACGGGTAACGGGTAACACCGGAGGCGGACTGTCAGAGCCAAACAACCCCCTTATTGCACAACGATATCTCGCGGGTCCACTGATTACGCGGTGTATGACCGTTGCGTTGTGGATGGACGTCGTTCGAATACTTGCAGCACGTTTTAACGAATTTTTCTTTACACATGCGTGCAAAATCCTCGTTTGCCCAATCGTTGATATTAATATATGAATATGATATGAAAGACTGTTACAAATGTTGGTATAAGTTCTAAAGTATTGAGAAAAAAAGTTAACCTACAAAATTATTCTAGTGCCATTTTTCTGAAAGAAATAAAAAAAAATTAGATTTTAGACCGCCGCCTCGAACCCCCCCACGGGGGCTTCGCCCCTGGACCCCGCCGTCACGCACAGTGGTCTGCCAAAGTACAGTTTTTCGAGAATCTGTGGATTCTAGAAGTCATTCAATTCCACGGATCTCGGATTTTGCATTACATTCATAAAGAAAAACAGTGGTGGATACGCGAGGCCAAACTCGCTTCTTGCGCAAAACGCTCGTTTGGCCTCTTGTATCGAAATATACTATGACACTTTAGCTATAGTGTAACCATGACCCGAGCCGAGATAAGGGTGAGGATTAAGGGGACCAGTAGAGCGTGATTCAACAAATTTTCCATACTCCAAAAATCATTAATATCTCATCCAAAGTTCATTACAGATCGAAGAATTGACTTTTTCAAAAATCACTTGTCGTAAGGTTTCAGGCACACGGTTGATCCGATTACGTCTCTCGACGTCTCATTTTCTTTGGAGAGCAATCCTTCATCGTTGGAATGAGGGAAATTGAAAAAAAAAATGATTGGACCAAGTTATCAGCAAAAGAGTGACTGACCATAACTTATCACAGGATTTTTTCTTTTCTTAGTTTCCCTCATTCATATGATGAAAAATTGCTCTCCGAAAAAAATGAGACATGATCGGATCAACCGTGTGTCTGAAACATTACGACAAGTGATTTTTAGAAAAATCAATTAATTTTCCGATGCGTAATTAACTTTCGATAAGATATTAATGATTCTTGGAGTATGAAGAATTTGTTGAATCACCTAAAATATAGTATTTCCAACGATAATTTCAGTTTGATTGACTATTTTTATAGTTTTGTCAATGATAAAATGCGACAACGGTATGAATTCTTCTCGGTGTATAATTATTCGAACGAGGGGTTTGATCGCTGTCTTAATCCGGTGTAGGTACAGGAGTTTCGTAATCTTCTGTAATTTTCTGTAATGTAATTTTCCTGTTATCTTAACACTTTTTATGTGCTCAATGTCACCGAGATTTTTAGTGATCTGAATTTTTCTTAATTTTTAGTGAAATATATTTTGTAATATTTCTGTAATCTCTGCAATCTTTGGGTAATCCTTGTGATCTTCGTGATCTTTCCAATTTTTGTCTATCATTAGGAGAATTGATGATCAAATATTAATTTTAATACAACTAATGTAAAATTAAGTACCTACACAATAAATTAGTTATTACAAATCCGTTATGTACCAATACATTTTTTTTCCTTTTTTTTCTGCAGCTAGGTAATTACAATATTTGTATATTAAATTTACCCCTCGAGAGAAATTATTCCAAAATACCTTTCCATCAATTATTCAATAAACGGTATCTGCGAAGATGCTTTATACAGTTTATATAGTAATTTTAACACGGATATATTTCTGACAGTGAACAAAATAATTCGAAAAAAATTAAAGCCTGAGACAGGCTTCAAAAATGATTCTAATGTCGAGCAATACATATTTTTACTGCCAATAACTCACTTTCGGTTGCTCCTGAGTTAAAAATGTATACAACTACTTTTGAAGATCATAAAATTCTCTACAAAAAAGGTCAAAATTATGTTTCACGAGAAATGTACCGTTCGGTAGCTACAGAGGCTCAAAGGTCACGGTTACATCAAGCACTGACACTGAGGTTGTGTCACATGAGAATTTTTATAAATTTTATAAAATTATGAAGACTATTTGATTTTTGAGAATTCAAAACCTTTCTACCACCCCTTAATTCCATACGAATCCGTGAATTTAGATAATCTAAAGAATCGATGAGATTATCGAAAAAGTTCTGAAGAAAATTTCTGGATTTTGTAAATCTTGTGTCCATTTTCCGTTTTCGGAATCTTTCATTCTGCCTTTCTCCCAGCTATGCGTTATTTGAGTAGTTAATTCATATTTTGCAAATTTCATTAGCTAAAATGTGGCCAATGTGGTTTTACTCTTCCTTTGTCCAAAGCAGTTCCTTTGTTTCATAGGAGCTACGAAGCACCAAAAGCACAGTATACATATTTGAAACCACATACGTTTGATCTGAGTTTCAGATATGTACCTACAGCAATATTATTTTCCTCTTTCCACACGAATCTGGGTACCCCCAAATAATAATCCTGCATCTCAGCATTTGCAAATCCGCCTAATCAAATGAATAATTGACCCAAGTGAAAAAAAAATAAAATCTCATATCCCTCCATGACGAATAAATCAACGTATATTACAATTACTTTTTAAAACGTGACAACAATAATTAGAAAAAAAAATACGTTCTGCGAAAATTACACTCTCGTTCATTCTCAGCGAGATTTATTCATAAATTCATGTGACAAAGTGGATAAATTTTTGCTTTGGAATCATTTGTCCCGAAGTCTTTGAAGAAAAACAGAATTCGGTAAAAAAGAAATGTTCAATTTTTCATTTCATTTGTTCTTCAAAGTCGTCTTATTGTAAGACAGTCGATTTTATTAGCTAAACAATTCTCGTCAACGTGTCTAAAAATATACATTAGACATACGTAACCGCGTTAGCTGGTTTTACCCCTTGCATTCCTCTCCGGTCTTTCGGCAAAAAAAAAAAAAAAACGAAAAGAAAAGAAAAAAAGAATGAAAAAAAAAACAACCCACAACCTCACCGACCATTTTATTCGCTCGGTAGTTACGGTACGGACGGATATAGATATGGGGTACGGGTGTTGCGGTGGGCTTGCACGAGGCCGACTAGATATCACCCGATTGTGAGTAATTACGATCGAAAGCTCACCCGAAGCCACGGAGAAACGGGCCTCGAAATTCTCTCCAAGAGTAGAAAAAACCTTTTTAGGAAGGGAAAAAAGAAACCGCAAAATTAGCATAAACATGATAATATCCCCCCAGCCACCAGTCACACCGCGGTCGCCTTTCGTCGTGTTCTAAATTTCCCTCGGTTGTGTCTGAACATCGTCGTCGTCGTCGTCGTCGTCGTCGTCGTTCCAAACCCGCCCCGGTGGCGCCCAGCGGGAGATATAAAGTCGGCTACTTCTCTCGGGAGATTACACGACGATCTTGTCTAATTCGCATGTATCAACGGACGCGGGCGAACAGTTTGGCCTAGTTTTGGTACCGGGGTGTCTGTTACTGGGTATCCACGATCTTAACGAGATCGTCACAAACCGGTTGCAGTTTTTGATGGTGAGAATCTGGATGCAATAGGGAGGATTTTCCGAGTGTGGAGGGAAAATGAATCTAAAGTACGCTAATCGAGGGGGAAATAACTCGTTGAAATAACGTGTCGTGTCGTAGCTCGTTAAATATTGATAAATAACCGAGGGAATAACTGAAATAATGAGAAATAATTGGAATAACTTGGAAAATAAATGGAATAATGAGAAATAACTCAGATAATAAATGAAATAATGAGACATAACCGAGGGAATAACTGAAATAATGAGAAAAAAAATTAATTCTAAATTAAAAAAATTGATGTTGAAATAAATGAAATATTCTGTCAGTCAAATCTTGAGTTATTTCCCCCTCGACGCTAATCACAGCTTATCCTGGAAGAAACGATTCCAAATTTGTAAACTATTTTTATAACGATGTATTATCTAGACTTTTACCGAAGGATTTTCGAACCTGCAAACTTTTCGTTTTTCAAAACGTTGCAAAAAACGTATCTGAGCTCGTTTGAACCAATACAAGGATTTCTGACCAATTTTTTCTTTAAATGACTATATTCAGGCTACATTTCAGTAAACAGTACCTCAAGAAAAAAAAAACACTTTTCTTCGATTAAAAAAAGAAGAATTAAAATAGAAAAAAATCGTCTAAATGTGGATAGGGATGGTCGAGGCGATTTGCTAGTTCGACAGGGATGAATTCCTAGTGATCGGTATTAATTGAGACTTGACAATATCAAATTAAAGGGGTCAATCGGAGGTAGAGGTGGGATGATCGTGAATAGACAATATCGCGAATTCCAATGGAGTGAGTATTAGCTCTGAAGCGTCCCTCTTTAAGAGCTAACAACTCGGCTTATCTATCGATTTCTCATCACAAGTGCAACGCGCTTAAAACACGTACGTGTACATCGAATATACGTGTACCTATGTACCCATACCTATCCTCCGATGTGGCTACGTCGGTATATTTATATACCCAAAGGTCTATAAATAGGTATGTTCGTATAACAGATGTCGATATGCAAGCGCGAAAATTATGTGTCGAGATAATCAACCAGCCCTGGCACATTAACCGATTTACTCTTATCTCTGATTTATAAGTCTTCGGCATCGAGGTATTGGCTCAATTAACTCTGTGTGTATCGGTTTCGAGTACGATCGTATAAAAATAGTGGATTAGAATTTCAAACATCTCGTCTCGAATCAGTCTTTAATAATTCGGTACGATTCTAAATCAATTTCAATCAATAATTGACAACATTGCGATTGATAAGAATTTGAAAACAGGTCATAATTATCATTCTTGAAAACTCGATTGACATTGTGGTCAAAATATTTGGCGCGAAGATTTGCGATTTTCTATCTCACGAGTAGCGAAATCTGTCGCGAATGAGAATGAACTCAGGTCGCGAACCACGTTATCGACTCCTTTCAACGCCTGATTGTAGGCAGCCCAAATAACACGATTTGGCATCAAGCGCCTGACTAAAGGCAACTAAAATCGCACATCGGTGAGAGATTTTGCTAGGTTTTGAAGCTGTGCGCCTGACGCTAGACAATCCGGGTTTCACACAATTCGCGCGTTTTTTTTTTTTCAAATCAATTCATTGTTGTCGCAGTTTTTTGCTGATGACAATATCGATTTTTTTTTTCAGTTTCAATCATTTTGTGGATTTTTCCAGCAGTTCTTATAATTTTTTGTGTCTAAAATTCATATTCAAAATTTGTTTCATAGAAATATTTGAGATAAACTTAGTAATTGAAAACACGAATTTCCGAAATTGACGATCAATAAACTCCTCAATCTTATTACGCAAATAATTAGAACAAAAATTGTGATCAATAATTTAGAAATCTTCGTCTGGCTTCATTCCAAAGATTTCCTTTTCTTCATTTCAAAGGAAGGGATTCGACCATGGATAGGATTTAAACGGATCAATAGACGCACCGCGGTGCACAAGGTAAGAATTTTTCTCCCAAAAACGTGATTAATTTAAACATTGAAACACAATTTATTACAGAGAAATGGGAAAGAAAAATTCATATCCTAAGTAACAGGGGAAATAAAATATTACCTTAGTCTCCGAATCTATGTCGAGATCTTGACTCCTAGACGATACCGAGGGAAGAACCTTCTTTTCTACTATCATAATGGGCCTTGATTATTTTCAAAAATTCTAAACGATTCAGGAGAGTGTACGCCGTCGTGAACATCCTGAGAGCCATACTCTGGACGTGGTTACTGCCGCTGGAGAACAAATCGTGTCCCAGTTCGAGGCACGTTCCAAAATCGCACTCGTCCGCGGCGATAGCTGCGAGTCTTTCGACTTCCTCGAGGTGAGTCAAGTTCGAGGTTCTCTCATCGTCGTCTTTTGCCTCGTCTATGCGACTTATGATATTCTTTAAATTTGCTAGAAATTAAATTTACGATCAGAATCAATTTCAGAGGAGGTAGACGAATTTTTTCAATCGAAATCCACGCACCGTCCGTAGCAGCAAGCTCTCTGTATCCCAGCTGAGTTTTTTTGTTGTACGGAACGACGATGCCAGCGCCGTGAAAAGTTCTAGCGACCACTTGTTTCTCTCTCGTTCTCATCTTTTCTGTACTTTTGTCCATTTGAATTTCGTTTGTTTTTGCGAATTTTCTTAGACGCTGACGCAAGCTCGATATCTTTGGCTTCTCAAACGGGGTCGCAGTCTTCAGTTTATCCTCCAAATAAATGCTGCAAAAGATAAAAGAAGTATTTTCGATTAATCAGAATCGTTTTCAAGGGTTCTAAAATACAATTCTTACAATAATCCAGCTTTCAAACAACCAAATGTCAGGATTTTTCGAGATTTACGACTCTAGTCGAGATTAAAGCTCATAAAAAAGCAAATTTACGTTTCGTAGCAAGTAATTCATACAAGAATCCTAATTATTTGTGAGATTTTTTTCAATGAAAATGCTAATTCAAATTTTCTCGGGGCTGTCCTTGTCTCCGATATAGTTTTCAACTCACTCTACAGCACCAAAGACAGTTTCCGCAACGGGTTTGATTTTGCTGTCAGTATTGGAGCTGTTTTTGGCGATAAAAATTGGTTTTTCCTTAGGATCGTCCCTCCAGTAGCCAAAGTGTAGGCCTTCCTTGTCGCTCCCTTTGATTATTGTCTGTAAAAGATGAAGGAATTAAAGAAATCGAATCATTTTTATCAATTCTAAATACAAATGTACAGCAATGAACAATTTTATCCAATCTTCAATCGGTTCAGAGTGCTTTTCGATTAATAGTCATCATTATTTCACTGCTATGGACTCTGGACCGTCGATCAAACTCACCTGAAACTCAGGGGGGTCGTAGAAGTATCTCCAATGCCTCAGATACTGATCGTCTTCGAATTTAATTTCAGAATCTGATATTTTCCCATTCAGAACGTCGTAGGGTCCGACGAGCAGAAGACTAGCAGCTTTGAAAGCGGCGGAAGGATTAGCTGGCAATATTTCTTTGCAGAGTTCGTAGAAGTGGTAAAAATCCTCTGGCATTGTGACCAAGAATCTGTCTTTGATTGTTTTTCTCTCATCTACGAACGTCGACGGTGGATCTTCGCAGTCATCTTTTTCAATTTCACTATCAGGCTGAACTTCTTCTTCAGTCTTGCTCTCGGATCGACCGGCGAGAGGGGAACCAGGTTCCTCGTTCTCGGTTTCTTCGGATTTCTCTTCTACCACGGGAGAATCGGGCTCTTTATTCTTTTCCGAAGGTTCTGGAGACACGCAAGACTTTTTCGCCTCCGGTAATTCTACGTCGGAATCACCGTCCGAAGATCCCGACTTCTCCGCAGCTTCTTCTTTCCTGTCGAGCCAGGTGCGCTTCTTAGTTTTAGTCTCATGGTGGGTTTTTTTCTGTTAAAAAATACAGAAAGAATTTGAGAATCAGATTCAAAGGGGGAAAAATACAATACATAGTTCATGGTTTGTAGCAGGCGACGGCGTGATGTAAAAAATCTTCAAGGACCTAAAAAGGAGCGTAGATACACAGAGCAAGAGAAATCAAAATTATCCCTCAGATACGTTGGATCGAATTACAGGTTTTCTTGATATTATGTATGGATTTTATAAGAGAACGGAATAAATTTTCTTTCCGAACGTAAAAAGTAACTGGATCAACTCCCTGGACTTGGGAAAATTATAAATAAACAAAAGAAGCTCGAATTAATTAAAATCCCACTATTTCAAAGCATTATTAAAATATCAAAATAGAAATTCGAGGTTATGTTACCTGATCGACGACAGGTGGATGTTTGAATTTCTTCCGATGCACTTCGTTCTTCTGATAACATCGAACACCGTATTTACACAGGCTTCTAGTGTCCTTATCAAACGCTTCTTGCAGCTCGTCCTTCCCACTCGACATTCCGTTTATCTTCTTCAACGGTAGAAACGAAAGAAGAAGAAAAAAACCTGTGGAAAACCCCAACCACTGTTGTGACACAGACGCACGATAAATTTGAACAGAAGACTCAAGACTATCGTCTATCGAACAGCCTTCGGTCGGTCGAACAGAAGCGATACTTCCGGTACACAGCGCCGCGACTGCGTCGTAGCCACCACACAGCGACATGATTGGTCGGATATAAGTGGAGAGGACCAATCATGTCGCTGTGTGTCTGACCGTGTCTGTTTTTTTACATCGATGTTTTCAGAGTGATGTATCGATATTTTACATCGATAGCGTTCGACCGATATATCGATGCCTGACATCGATTTAAACTTTCGATATCAATGTTTGTATTCAATACTGAATAGAAAAAAAATCGAAAAAATCGATATTTTCTTCTAACATCGATATTTTGTTTGACATCGATGTTGCCTTTTCGATGTATCGATGTCATCGACATCGAAATATCGAGAACATCGATGTTTTCAGAGCGATCTATCGATATTTTACATCGATGGCGTCCGACCGATATATCGATGCCTGACATCGATTTAAACTTTCGATATCGATGTTTGTATTCAATGAAAAGAAAAAGATCGAGAACATTGATATTTTCTTCTAACATCGATATTTTGTTTGACCCCGATCGATGTTGCCTTTTCGATGTATCGATGTGTGTAACATCGATTTTTTAATTTCGATTTCCCATCACTACCCGCGGCCCCATATGAAGCTGTGAAACAGCCGCCATCTTTGCAGTCCGATCAGACCGTGACGTCATTTGTTTACTAAAATATGCGAAAATGTGGGATATGTAAAGCGGCTGACTTTAAAAATTACGGGAGAACAGTTTTTGCATGTAGTTAATTGCTCAATTATCTAGTCATGGACTGAAATTCTCTCACAATTTTTCTGAGTTGGACACTATTTGAATCTCCCGCGCGTCAATGTCGATTTTGGACTACAAAAATGGCGGCCACAAGCTCGTTCAAACGGGGCCAACTCGCTACATGTCGAGTATACGCGATCTTCTATCCAATCAGTGGTCGTAGCGGCGAGTCTCGATCGCCGATTGGCCGCCGCCGCCCCGGCCAATGAAATATCCCCGAAGTGTATCACGTCTCACGTCGCACCGGATCTGTCAAACTCGAAGCAAAAAGGGTGAAAGCCCGAACCGAGGAGGGGCGAGTTCGCGAATGGGGCGAAAGATATTCGTGACATAAGGGAACATAATGAATCCAGTGTTTTAGTCTTTGGATTGAATAAAAACGTCAGACGACACGCGCATCGATAGACACCGCTCAACGCCTCCGACTCAGTATCGAAAATACAAAACTATCCGAACCATGGAGGACGACCTGCCGACCGAATACGACGTCGTCGTCGTTGGCACAGGTATTGATTTTTTTAATATCACCGAAACGGGATCCGAATATCGAAACTCAATTTTTATCACATGCTCAATTCATTCAGGAATGACAGAGTCCATCGTCGCCGCGGCGGCCAGCAGGATCGGAAAACGGGTTCTGCACCTAGACAGGTACGCTACCCGCTGATCACAAAAAATATCATTTTTAACCCCAAATTTATACGCAGCAACGAATACTACGGCGGTCTTTGGGCCACCTTCAATTTTGATGGCCTCCAAAAGTGGATAGAGGACCTGAAGTCCCCAAAACCGAACAACGGAGACGCGGACACGCTCCTCGAGGCGGGAGAGAAATTCCTCAGAGCCAGCAACCAGTATTCCACTGTCGAAAATATCCGCGAAAATTGGTTCATATCTAAGTGAGTCGCGCTGTTTTATCTCCTCAAATCCACCCGTAGACGATATTGTAACAATGTGGAAATATAGCGACGCAGATTTGCCAGTGGTATCGTCGAAAGACACCCAGACCGAAGGCTCCGGGGATGCTGCCGCTGCCGAGGGCGCGGAGAAATCCGACGAAGATAAGAGCGAGAAGAAGGAACTGGTCAAGCAGTGGAGCGTAGAGAGAATCAAGAAAGAATACCGGAGGTTCAACATAGACCTCGCGCCAAAGGTCCGTTGATGATTACCGAAAAATCACTGTGACTTTTATCAACGATTATTTACTCTTTCAGCTTCTATTCGCTCGGGGTGAATTGGTCGAGCTTCTGATATCCAGCAACATAGCTAGATACGCGGAGTTCAGGGCCGTCTCAAGGGTCGCCACCTACATGGATGGCAAACTGACCCAGGTTCCGTGTTCCAGAGCCGACGTTTTTGCCAATAAGACCGTCAGCGTTGTCGAGAAACGGATGCTCATGCAGCTCCTGACTTCCTGCATGGAGCAGGGTGCGGACAGCCCCGAATTCAACGGTGAGATTCCGCTTCGATCTCACGGAGGAAAGAACCGGGTCGACGTTGACAATTTCTTTTTATTTATATCCGATGGAGCGCGGAGGAGGCCATTCACCCGCCAGGCTCAGGGGCATTCGATAATAATAATCAATCAACCGTCTGACTAACGTAGCTGATCAATATTCAGTCTGCAGACTCGATGCTAACTGTTTGGAGAACAATGGCATTAATTTGCTCAAAGATCGTCGCCACTTGTTTCTACTCCTCGGGACTCCGATGATTTTCGAATTAGGAATGTGAGAAATGATCGTCGATTTTTACTCTCATTTTCCAGGCTTCCAGGACAAAACCTTCCTTCAGTATCTCGACACCAAAAAACTAACTCCGATGGTTCGGCATTACGTAATGCAAGCTATAGCCATGGCGACTGAGAATACTTCCTGCAGAGACGGAGTCAATCGCACAAAACATTTTCTCAACAGCCTTGGGCGATACGGAAACACTCCCTTCCTGTGGCCCATGTACGGCAGCGGGGAACTACCGCAATGCTTTTGTCGGTGCGTCGGAGAAGATCTCGGACATATTTTAAGAGACTTTTTCAATTTATCAAATATTTACAGACTATGCGCAGTCTTCGGCGGAGTCTACTGCCTCAAAAGACACCTGGACGGGATCGTGGTCGGAGATGGAAAGTGCAAGGCGATCGTTACCGGAAAACAACGACTGGCTCTGGAGCATTTGGTCGTCGGACAGGGACATTTACCACCGGAAATCGTATCCTCTAGCGGCGAACAGCAGATATCTCGCGGGATTTTCATAACGGACAGGTCTCGGATACTGATTAACGGGATCGAGTCCATTGACCTAGTTTATAACTCGATATTTGTCATTTTTCAGGTCAATAATGCAAGGAGAGAAGGAGAATTTGACCCTGCTGTATTATCCGCCGGAGGAAGTTGGCCAGGAGGCTGTAACTCTGATCGAACTTGGCCCGTCGACGAACGCGTGTCCCCAGGGACTATGTACGATGAATTTTTGTCGATTAGACTCTACGGGATTATTTAAGACTCGTCGATAACCGAATTCTATGTTTTTTAGTCATGATTCACGTCACTTGCAAGAGAACCAAAACCGCCGAAGAAGATCTATCGTACGTCGTGCAGAAGTTCCTGCGAGCCGAGGTACTTGATCATAACGTCATTCGAAATACCACCGATTCTCACACTCAGACTGTATCTCCCGACAAGAGACATCTTCAGGCACGTACTGTGATGACTCGCCGACTTCCGTTCAAATTTAACAACCGAGACACCGACGATTTCCCTGGTTTTCATCTAGCCCCAAATCAGACGCATTTTTCTTCTCTACTCGGTCTATTTTTTTATTCAACACTCAGACGAAGGATTAATTCCGATGTTTGAATTGCAGGAAGGAGCTGGCGCAGGGAAAGACGACAACTCGGAAAATGGAAAGCCCCAAGTCCTCTGGTCTCTCTACTTGAATCTACCAGCGAGCGATATAAAGCTGAGCGAGTCTGCTCCCAGCAACGTTCATCTTTGTTCCGGACCGGACCTGGACTTGGATTTCGACTTTGCAGTCAATCAGGTAATTAAATTGAATGGAATTTGATTTTTCTTCGATATCCTAACGAGTCTGTTTACTTTTTTCAAGGCTAAAGCGATCTTCAAGTCTATGTATCCCGAGGATGACTTTCTCCCTCGTGCTCCTGACCCCGAGGAGATTGTTCTGGAAGGGGACGAGACACCTGGACCACAGTTCGAGGGAGACAAGCCGGAAGGAGAGGAAAAACAGGACGTTGAGAAAACGGAAAAAGAGGAATGAAGAGGAATGAATATCATGATTCGTAGTACGTGGTACTTTCGCGCGATTTTGGTTTGACGAAGGATAAATCGGCGGAAACCCGCGTATTGCTTCTTGTAATATTGTTGAAATCCATAATAATTCACCTGAGAGTATAAAAGGATAGGAGAAACACCCGCAGATACATTTGTCTGGAATTAACGCAGCCGGAATACCAAATATACTTAATTATTTAGCAAAGATTTTAATTAACCTTGAGAGTGAAAGAAACAAACATTTGTGATATTATTATATTAACGTTGAATAAATATCCGGGCAATGCGTAACGGGCTATGAAATTTCCACATCGACGAGTGACGAATCGTCACCAACGATTAGACATTGCGTGTCTGCGGTCGAAGACTACCTTCTTATACTCTCAAGTGACAGTCTAGTATATTATCACGCGGTATAATTAATATCGAGATAATTTCCCGTCAACAATTTGAAAATTATATGGTTTCGCCTCAAAGGCTGTTTTTATCTTTTCTTTCTTTATTTTCGTTCAGTAAATAGCGTATATTAAATTGCGAACGAGTGAGAATAGTGTAATCTTGTCTCTTGTAATAACGAATATGAAATATAAAATCGCTGAATTTAGTTATTTAAAAGAGAAAAGGAGAAAAAGTTGTTAGATGCATCTTTTAACTTTCGGCACATTGTTAAATTCGACATAGATTTTCATCAATCTCACTGAAGCACTAGTCCCGGCCATTTGAGATATGAGTAACGCTTAATTAAGAGTCTACTGTTACACTAAAGTACTAAAAAAAAAAAATCGCCACTAATTAATTAATCGTTGCATAAGCGAAAAGAAAAGCCGTACTAAAAATTATTTGATATACCTAGTTACTAACGATCACCGTTTAGTTATAAACAGATAAATAATATTATCAGCTTGGTAAAAGATTTGGGAAACAAAATATCGTATATAAATCGCTTATGTGTTGTGTATTCACGTAGGACAGATTCAGATCAGAATGGTTATTATAGGTAAACAAAGAACGCGAATATAAATTTTTATTAGATCTATGAGAATAAGCTGCTTTTGAATCTTAAGATACTTTTATGCACCGACGATGATCGATTAATGATAATTCAATTGACTTTTCTCAAACATTCCATTGTTCGGAATAGGTAATCTAATCTTTCTTCTAATCCATCCGGTTTTAACTGCAATCGCTTCTCCAATCATTGTCGATCATTTTATTTATTTTTCCTGCGATATAAACCGAGACTAAATAACGTTCTGTGAATTGTTTACAGCGACTTGCTTCCATAGTTTTTTTAATTTTTCTGCCCAATACGTATAATCAACGGTCCATCATCGAATATCTAATCCACGTGTTTTGGTTGGTTGGTTCCACAGTTTTTTTTCTCAACTAGAAATAAAATGTCTGAAAATTAAACTAAGAAACGTCTCGGCTCCTTCATTCCTTCACTTTAGACGTCCCGATGTTCTGCCAGCTCGGAAATTCGCCTATGCGGTGAAGCGAGGAGATCATTTTGATAAAAGCGTTTCAACGCTTTGAAGAAAATTAAATCCTTCAGGTACGGCCTTGTGACCTCAGCTGTTTCTATTTCCACCGGATTGAGACGACGAATATTGGATTTCTGCCCTCGTAACTATCTTACAAATGTCCATTTTGATCTCTGCCTGAACAGCCGTTGGTAGTTTCATCACCGAACGAGCCATACTCTTGAAAAACAGTTCGACGCTGTTGCCGCTACTCTTTTTCAGATCAATTTTAAACGCTGCTTTACCCTCATTCAATACAGGAAGGCATTTGTTTCTGTCTATCCTATTCAGACGACCCAAAATCATAGTATCGCGATTATTTTCTCTCCCCGGCGCCGGACTTGCTGCTAAAATCTTCCGAGGAGTCGGAATAGATACGTTTACGATCGAAGCCTCAATATTCCCGTTACTAACGTCTCTGTTTTTATCCAGCAAATTTAGCTCGTAGGGTTTGGGGCGGATCGCTCGAAACCTGCTCTTAGCCTTGATCCGTGGACTATAGCCGTCTTTCGAAGCCTCTGAACAACCCGGAGGAATTTTATTCACCGGAGTCTGCGACAGAGGATCTAAGTCCAAGTATTCTATCGCCCCGTTCTCAGAATCGTCCCGATCCTCTGCGTCGGACGTTGGGTTTATTTTGGACTCTCCGATCGAATTTGTGAATAATTCTTCGGTAGCGTCGCTGTTCTTTGTGTCGTCTATCTTCCAATCTTCCAAATTGACCTCCTCGTACGGTTCCTCGAACCTTTTGGTATCAATGGATAATTTATTCATGTTCAAAGTCGAGTGACGATGAAATACGACTAGACTACTTACAAAAATTTTATGAAGCTCATGTCCTCTTCGTAGAGCCATTTTTTTGTCGTCTTTATGCCCAAAACTCCCTCCTGCAGTCTTCGTTTACGAATTTTGGCGTAAACGTCTTTCAGGGTTCGCCAACGTCGCTTGCAATCCTCGGCTAGAGGTTTAGCGAAATTTATTTGAAATTTAGTTTCGGGGTAAAAATTTGTTATGTGAGTTTATCGAAGTACCTGGAATCCCTACATCGACGGCGATCTTCTCCCAGATCTCGTTAACTTCGTTCCTTTTGTTTCTCGAACGGACCGACGTTTCGCTCGACGGTACGTAGATCTTCGGGTGGTCTTTTACGAGGCTAATCAACTTGACCCAAATATGGGGACCGAGATCGTTGCTCGCCGCTTTACTCGACATTCTTCGCTAATTATTTATATTCAAACCGTATTTATCTCCGAACTTGAAGTCAAAACATCAGTTTGACACTTGATCTTCGATATCACAACACGAAGTTCGTAACATAACCTCGTTTTCATTCAAATGAACATGAAAAACTGTAGCCCGGTCCGGCCAACTCGTACAGACATACTCTATCGCTAAAATCGGGATTTAACGACATACTATGTCGCTAAAATCGGGATGTACTGGAATTATTCTTGTATTTAAAATTGAAATTGGTTCAACAATATTGAAACTTTTGCGATAGTGATGATATCAGCGAAAATTTGATTGCGAACGACTTTGATTGTGATTTATGTTCAATTTCGTTGCGCTGCGATTAGTATCTATCTCCTCGGTGCGCAAACTGATTGAACATAAATCTTCGAAATCAGCATTCAAGTATCATTCCGTTTTCAATTTTCCATTTATTAGTTGTTCAATTTTCAAATTCGAATTCAAAACTAACTAATAATGGATGTTATCGACATAGTACGTTGTTAAATCCGTGAAATCTCGATTTTAGCGACAGAATATGTCGTTAAATCCCGATTTAGCGCATAATATGTCGTTAAATACGTAAAATCCCGATTTTAGCGACAGAGTATGTCGTTAAATCCCGATTTAGCGACATAGTATGTCGTTAAATACGTAAAATCCCGATTTTAGCGACAGAGTATGTCGTTAAATCTCGATTGCGACATAGTATGTCGTTAAATCTCGATTTTTTGCGACATAGTATGTCGTTAAATCTCGATTTTTAGGGACATAGTATGTCGACGTTAAATCTCGATTTTTAGGGACATAGTATGTCGTTATATCTCGATTTTTAGCGACATAGTATGTCGTTAAACCTCGATTTTTAGCGACATAGTATGTCGTTAAATCTCGATTGCGACATAATATGTCGTTAAATCTCGATTTTTAGCGACAAAGTATGTCGTTAAATC
>JAFFZH010014842.1:0-42150 GCA_018420115.1 Euura saliciscinereae | reverse complement strand
TATGTCGTTAAATCTCGATTTTTAGCGACAAAGTATGTCGTTAAATCTCGATTGCGACATAGTATGTCGTTAAATCCGTAAAATCCCGATTTCAGCGACATAGTATGTCGTTAAATCTCGATGTTAGCGACATAGTATGTCGTTAATTCCCGATTTTAGCGACAGAGTACCTCTGTACCTATAGAGATCAGTGCTCTGTACCACTGATCTCTTGTAGTATAGAGATCAGTGCTCTGTACGAGTTGGCCGGACCGGGCTTCCGTAGTATGGAGACTACCTCTAGTCTCCATATACTCCATGGATACGAAATTGTCACTGTTGTCACTGAAATTGTAGAATAAAAAATATGAAAGAAATACGAACGAAAAAGAATCGCCCATTGCGCACGCGTGTTGATGAAATTCGCGCGTAAACTTATGTCTATGGAGTAGTAAACGAATACCTAGGTTAGAATTCTAAAATGTATGTATCGTGCTCGATTAACCTCTGATTACGGGTATTTATATCTGTTAATTATTTTTCGTACGTTTGTTTTTGTCGCGTCAATTAAATGTCATGCAATATATACCGTGTAAAAATCCTATTAGATAAATGAATCCGAAGGAATCGAGACGAGATGTCAAAAAAATTATCTTTGCGTAATAACAAGAAGGAAATCCAACCCACCTTGGCGAATTTTATGACCAAATTTAAACAATCCACTCCCAAACCACCGCAGGCAAGGTAATCTCAAATTTCACCATACAAGCATCCGTCAGTTAACGGAAAACCGTTTTTTACTGCACAAACGATGTCAACAAACAAACAGCAACACCGCATGTTCCATAAATCCATTTCAGCTCTCCAGTCGTCGCATCGAGCAAAGAAAATGCGAAGAAGAAGTCGACTTTCGAGTCAAAAGACATCTGGGAAGACAGCGATACGAGCTTTGAAATACCGTCCGACACGGATGACTTTGAACCAAGCGTTCCCAGGCAGGATACAAAAGCTTCAATCATTTCGTTGGTAAATATGAGATGAAACGACCCTTTTTTCTATCATTGTAGAATATTTATCGTCCCTATAGAACGATTCGGATGATTTGCCAGACCCAAAACTGAGGAACAAGAGCTCGAAAAATATCTCTGTCCAATATGTGGACGATTCTTTGGAGGAGCAAGAGAAGAAGTCAAAGGCGGGATACGGCTTCAATTCCTCAATGTTTTTCCTGAGGAAACAGGAAAACGGGACTTTGCCCGAAGTCAAAGAAGAAAGTTCTTACAAATTCGCCAATATCCTCGACGAGGACAGCTTCGATCTCCCAGACACGGGAATAGAGTCCGTTGCCAAGGAAAAAAGCCCCTTCTCAAAGCCCGTAGACTTCGAGGATGAACAGACGCAGATAATTGCTCCCGAGAAACTCAAACCGTCGTTCACGTCTAGACCCAATGAGAGCACTGCTCTGCCCAATAACGTCTCCGTCAAGACCGAACCCCAGGCACAGGAGTCGAAAGAGACGCCCTCTACCCCCCCAAAACGACCCTCAAACATAATCCCAGAGTCGGACAGCGAGAGTCCCAAATTCAAGATCCAGAAGTCTCCGCCGCGGAAAGAATGGCAGGGCCCGGATTTCAAACTGGACCTAAAACCGTTGGGACTGGACACCCAACTGGACCCGTGGATTCTGATGATGAAGAATAAATCCGCCGTAGCGTCGATGCCGGTGGGTTCGAGTAGATCCCCTTCGGAACTCGAATGATATTGAACATTGAGTTTGTTTTTAGATCCAGAAAACCCAGGTGCTCCAACGGCAACAGATTTTCAAAGAGATCGAGCTGCAAATCTTGGACAAAGTGGCCGCGGCGTTCAACAGCATTCCGTTGTTGGTGCTGGAGAAGTTTCCCGGCTTCAACGTGCAGACTTACCAAGAGCTGAAGGTCCTGCGTCAGCATCTGAAGGCCAAGATTCGCCTGATGCAGAAGAAACTCGATCAGTTGAACCGAGAGGAACAGAACGCGCAGGCTTCTGCTCGTGACGATGAATTTCCCGATGACGAAAGTCTCGCCGATTTCGTGGCTAGGGATGCCGAAGAGCCTTGGACCCCGCCGGTGGCTAGAAGCAACGGGAATAATTCTCAGAACCATAAGCCAAGCACAGTTGTATCTTCTAATGAATTCTACGACAATACTATGGCGGAGAAAACAGTATCACCTCATGGTAACAGGCCGAGTAAAGCCCAGGACGGCGAGCCAACTCCTCCTGCTAAAAAGTCGAGTTTCAAGCTCAAGAGACCCGTTATAGGAACCGTGCCTGCCGAAGTGACCAAACACATAGGAAACTTGCTGGAAAAGAGCAAAAAACCTGACCAAACAGAACCAGAAGCTAGCGAGAGTGACTTCAGGCCTTCATCTTACTTTTTAAATGCCAAAGCGGTCAGGCCCGGCAGCCAAGAGTCGACCCAGAAATCAACGGGTTCTACGAGATCCACTTATATGGAAGACTCTTGGGGCAGGCTGAACGATAGTTTTGGTAGGTCCACGCTCCTGCGTCAATCGACAAGATCGCAGTCTGTCATCGAATGATTCTTTATTCCTTGCAGATGCCGGACAATTGAGTCCCTACATGACAATGGACAGAACGTTGAGCAACGAACTACAGAAGATGCCGATATTCGATTGCGGGCCTGACTCCAGAAACTCATCCCGGGAGAACAGCAAGCCTGTAAATACGAAGCGTACGTTTCGCGTTTGGTCATCGATCGCGAAACCAGTGATTGAACTCTTTTCGTTTTACTATTCACAGAAAGCAAACCGACTACCTCTGACTCTCCTCGTTCAGGGCCAGATCGACCCACAACGACCTCAAACAACCTGCTGATACCTTCGTCTATGCAGAGTGGAGTCTTTACCGGGGATTACAAGAACGATGGAGTCAGCGGGGAATTTGATGGCCTGCAGTATCCACATTCGAGAGAAATGCTCAAGGTTCAGAGACCGACGATAAGATTCGTCTTCGGTATCGGAGAAGCGGTCTGAATAACCGATCGGTTTGCTTGTTCCCAGGTCTTCAGGCAAAAGTTTGGATTACACAGCTTCAGGCCGAATCAATTGCAAGCCATAAACGCAGCGCTTCAGGGATTCGATTGTTTCATTCTGATGCCAACGGGCGGAGGAAAATCGTTGTGCTATCAATTGCCGGCGCTCCTTGCCCCCGGTATTACCATAGTAATTTCACCTCTGAAAAGTCTGATTCTGGATCAGGTTCAGAAGCTAAATTCTCTCGATGTAAGTATACGTAAGTTGACCGGGTAAAAACTTTGGAGGAAAGAGTTTCTATCGTTTTTATCAAATAACGTTTGTTCTTTTCCCGTTTCTAGATACCCGCAGCCCACATGTCTGGAAATTTGACCGACAAACAAGCTGAGGATATTTACAGAGAGCTTTCAAAGGCAGGACCTACGCTGAAGCTCTTGTACGTTACTCCGGAAAAAATATCAGCCTCGCAAAGGTTCTGCTCTTGTCTACAGATGCTCTACGAAAGAAACTTGCTCTCTAGATTCGTCATCGACGAAGCGCACTGCGTCAGTCAGTGGGGTCACGACTTTAGACCCGATTACAAAAAGCTCAAATTACTCAGAGAAAATTATCCCAGGGTACCGACGATGGCTTTGACAGCCACGGCTACTCCCAGAGTCAGAACCGATATCCTGCATCAGCTGAACATGAGCAAGCCCAAATGGTGGGTGTAATTGTTTCTTCTCTTTCCATAACGACTTTCTAAATCTTGATATCGATTCACAGGTTTATGTCGAGCTTCAACAGACCCAACTTGAAGTACAGCATAATCCCTAAGAAGGGTAAAAACTGCACCGAGGAAGTGATCGCGATGATAAAAACAAAGTTCAAAAAAGTATCGGGGATAGTTTACTGCTTGTCTAGAAAGGACTGCGACAGTCTCGCCGACGAGATAAGCAGAAACGATATAAAGGCTCTGAGCTATCACGCGGGACTCACAGACACTCAGAGGGCTTCTGTACAAGGACGTTGGATCTCCGACGAGGCAATAGACCCTAATTTTTCTCCGATAATTATCAGGATTTTCCGTTTATTTATCGCTCCAATTTTTCAATAAAACTCGATCATTCTTTTTTTCAAAGGTCGATGTAGTCTGCGCAACTATAGCCTTTGGTATGGGAATCGACAAGCCAGACGTACGATTTGTGATTCACGCCGCACTGCCCAAGTCGATCGAAGGATACTATCAGGAGAGCGGACGAGCCGGTAGAGATCTCGAAAAAGCAGACTGCATTCTGTTCTACAATTACAGCGACATGCATCGTATAAGAAAGATGATTGAGATGGACGGGGCTTCCAGGGACGTGATGAAAACCCATCTGGACAATTTGTACAGAATGGTTGCGTTCGCAGAAAACACGACGGATTGTCGAAGAGTGCAGCAGTTGAACTACTTTGGAGAAATTTTTAAAAAGGAAAGCTGCATCGCAAACAAAACAACGACTTGCGACAACTGTAGGAATAAGGTGGGCATATATAGATAAATTTTTTGTTTAATTAATTGTAAATATTGCATATCACCAATCGTTTGACGATTTACGACAATTTTTAGGACAAATACGATACGATAGACGCGACGGAAGATGCCAGGGAGATACTGAGGGCCCTCAAAGACTTTGGGTGGAAAAAAGGCGTCACGCTTTTACAAATTACAGAAATCTTCAAGGGCAGTGACCTGAAGAAGATCAGAGACGCGGGTGAATTTCGATCCATCTTCTTATCAGATTTCAGAACTATAATACTATTATTATTATTCCTTCTAAAATTTGAATTTAATGGACGAGGCGAACCGATTAATTCTTTTCTGAAGAAGAGATTCTTCTTTTGAACTCTTTGAGTAAAAATTATCATTCCTCTTTCAGGTCAGAACAATCATCGATTATTCGGTCGTGGTAAAAACTGGAGAAAGAACGACATCGAACGTCTGTTACATAAATTGGTGATCGAGCAATACCTCCAGGAAGATATGTACATAAACAACGAGATCGCTTGCGCATATCTCAAAGTAGGACCCAGGGGACCGGAACTGCTCTCGAACAGCAACATCAAAGTAAACGAAGCAATAATTTCTTCATCGAGCAGCGATTTTATCCCAATTACCTATTAAATTAACACATTTTCTCCGGCTCCTTTCCACGCAGATAGAGTTCCCCCTGAGGACGAGTGGCGGTGTGACTACAGTCACGGTCGCCTCTTCGGACGCCGCCCCGTCGAACGCGGCACTGAAAGAACTGCAGAACAGATGTTACACAGAGCTGATGGCAATCGTTCGGGGAATAGCCGGGGCCCTTGACGTCTCCGCCGCTTCAATCATGAACATGATCGCAGTCAGGTTCGCGAATCGTTGCACCTACGGATTTATTTTTTACTCGAATGTAAATAAAACGTTGAATCGATATCTTCCGCAGAGCAATGAGTCAGCAGCTACCGGACAATGAAGAAGCGATGCTGAAGATCCCCCACGTCACTAAAGCGAATTATGACAAATACGGAAAAGCTCTACTCGACGTTACCGCTAAATACGCCGCCGAAAAGTGTGGCGAGTGTTTATTTTTATCCTCTGTAATTATTTGTTGATCTAAAAATTAACGGTACAATTAATTTCTGCAGTTCTGCTGAGCGAAGCATCGCAAGAGACGGAAATGTCCAATAATCAAGATGACGCTGCCGAGTCTCTGTCCAGTATCTCTGCTCCAGATCCGACCAGCAGTTCCTCGTCCAGAGGCCGAGGGGTCAAGCGAAGAGGACGAGGCGGTTTTGCTGGCAGAGCAAAGCGCTTCAAGCGAGGAGGATCAACGTGAGTGACTCGAAAGTATTTTCCAAGGTCTCGAATTTTATTGTCTCGTTTATATTTTCCAGCCCTCAAGCGAGGCAAACAACTCCCCGAGGTGGGGGAGGAAGCAGACGCGGATCTGCGGCGAGCAGCGGAGCGTCTGGTAGCCGAGGTCCGGGTTTCTTGGACATAGGTCAAAAGAAGCCTTTCTCGTCGGACCCGCATCGCTTTGTGAACCTTGGCTTGTAGCAGGATGGGATATCCGAGATCCCGAGAAATTCAAATAGCAAATCAATCATTTTTCTACTCGATTTAGTGAACTACAGAGTTCTCAGAATTATGAAAAGCAAGAATATCGGCAGTGTAAAGTTTGTCAGTGGCAGTTAACCGATATACATAATATTGTAGAAATAAATAATTTATTGCTCTTAATAATAACGATTAATATGTTTTTGTAATAAATGGAATTTTAATTTTCACTCAACTTTATATTTATTAAAAACAAGACAATCGACACAGCAGAAAATCGGCATTTTCTCAGAATCCTAATATCACGCGTCTAGAACGATCGTCGATCCATCGAGACCTAATACAACTCTGGCTGTCTGAATCTAGTGTCTCTGTTCTTATTTTTAACGTGTTCCTTCAGAAGGTCCATAACTTCGTTATCAAACTCTTCAGGGGTCGGCTTCACCTCCGCAGCCCAATAGAATATGTCCCAATCGTTTGACGGCAGGTTGATCAATCTGTCGTAGAGCCTGACCTGAGCCTCGTCAAACTGGGCAAGATACTTGCTGGCAAAGGTGCTGAGAAGCAGACCGTTTTCCAACATTCCTCGCTTCCGGGACTGATAGACGAGTCTGTAAAAATAAATCGTTACGAAACGATCTACGTTCTTGGGAGTCGTTCAACAAATCGGGGGAAGGGAGGGGGGGGGTCTAGAATTTTTCCAAAAATTATTCCATCGCTCACCTGGCTCGCTTTGAGGTTATGTCTTCGCCCTGACGTTCTACGTACGGCGGGATCTGCGGCTCTCTACCGTCCGGATGAACGATTCCCGAATCTTCGTTCTTGTTTACGGAACTGGCGGAAAAATTCTTAGTAAGAATCAGAGAGCGCGCCTGAAAATAGGTGCGTAAATAAACAAACGCTTCGATATTACGTAATTCTAGGTTTCAATTATTTTTTTATTTTTTTCGTTCAATTCTAAGACTCACGTTGATCAGCTTGGTCGATTTTACGAGAGAATTCATGACTGCGGACACAGATGAAGATCTGTTAGACCGCGTTTTGAGTTTAGATTTTCTGTTTATTGTCGATGTCGATGTCAAGCGATGCAGACGACGGAACGACTCTGAGTCTCTGAATCGACCAGTGAAATAGCTCAAGTCGCGTCACGTGGTCCCAGTGATAACTCGCGACGCCGTCCAATCAGATGCGAGAAAGAAAGGGAAGGAAAAATCGTCAATTTTGTCGGTACAGGCCACAGGCCACAGGGTGTGGGTGACTCATTTGTCGAATCAGCAAGATACCCGATCGTGTCATTGGCGTCTCCCGTTCCAAAATCAATCATCTCTATCTCCTTTATTAAAAATATCAAAAATAACTTCCGAGGGATTCGAAACGAGCGGAAAATAAAAGGTTCAAATACCCCGCCGCGCAGCCGAAGACGAAACAAAAGAAAATCTACTCTACGGTGTACGAGGCCAGTGATACTCGGTGCTAACGCAGTACATAGGCTTATCTATCGGTGCATGTAAGTGGCTTGACTCTACCGTACATAGCGTACGACTGTGAAGTGTGAACGAATAAAGTTAGCGGATGAATAAGATCGGTAGTGTGGTGTCGAGTCGCATTTGTTAACCGTGTCGCGCGCGATGTGTCGGAGCCCCGAAGAATGGGTGTGATCAGATTATTTCCGCGATATTGCAACTAATCCGTATCCGCAATAAAAAAAAAACCCGCCCCTGAGGATAAAATCGAGTAAAAAAAAACGCGAAGATGAGTTTAAGCATAACGAAACTGTTCTCGAAGAGGAGGAACACGCCCGTGGAGGTCGTGTCCGAAATTGGACTGCCGACTAACGTCGCGCACAAATTTCACGTCAGCAAGAACGTCGTCACCGGGCAACTCGAGGGTCTGCCCGACAGATGGATACAGGAATTGGATAAGCAGATAACTAAGAGCGAGCAGAACGAGAACCCCGCCGCCGCTCTGCAGGCTATCAAGTTCTATAATTACTCTATAAAGAAGAAACCGCAGGAGGAGGTGTTCAAGCCCTTCGTTACCGAGAGGCTCATCGCCGAGGAGTCACAGGAGATCGATAAAATCCTCAACAAGAAACCCTACCAGTCCGGAGACTCGGACGGCAGCGCCTCCGTCGGCTCAAACGACAGTCAGCAAAGGCTTCCCGACCTCCCGCCCAAGCAGAACAAAGCCCCGAAGCCTGCTCCGAGGAAGAATTTTGATCGCGAAAACGAACGGAGCCAAAAAACACTGACGGAAGTGCTAGAGGAGTTTGAAGCTTACAGAATCGAAGATGACAACGAGGTCAGATTGCCGGATGAGATCGGACACCCGGACGACGAGAGTCCGATTCTGCGTCGGAAGACCGAAGGCTCCGTGGGCAAGATGACAGAGGAGGAAGTCTTTGTGGAATTGAGGAAGATATGCAACTCCGGAGACCCGCATCGGAGGTTCGAACGCAGCAAAGAAGTCGGAGCCGGAGCTTCAGGCACCGTTTTCATCGCGACTGACACAAAGACTGGTGAAAGAGTGGCGATAAAGGACATCGACCTCTCGAAACAGCCCAAGAAGGAACTGATCCTCACCGAAATCCAGGTTCTGAAGGGATTCCATCACTCGAACCTCGTCAACTTCCTGGACGCCTATTTGGTCGACGAACATCTCTGGGTCATAATGGAGCTGCTGGACGGAGGACCGCTCACCGACGTTGTTACGGAAACCGTTATGAAGGAGGCGCAGATCGCGGCCGTGTGCCGGGAGGTCCTGAAGGCCATAAGCTTCTTGCACGCGAAGGGAATCATCCACAGGGACATAAAATCGGACAATATACTCCTGGGAATGACTGGGATAGTCAAAGTAACGGACTTTGGGTTCTGCGCCAACATCGTGGGCGACGAGAAGCGGCAGACAATGGTGGGAACCCCCTATTGGATGGCGCCGGAGGTCGTCACGAGGAAGCAGTACGGTAAGAAGGTCGATATCTGGTCTCTGGGTATCATGGCGATAGAAATGATCGAGGGAGAGCCTCCGTACCTGAAGGAAACGCCGCTGAGGGCTCTGTACCTGATCGCGGCTATCGGGAAACCTTCCATTCCTGGGTGGGACAGACTCAGTCCTCCGTTTCAGAATTTTCTGGAGAGGTGTCTGGCCGTCGAGGTCGACGATCGAGCCACCGCCGACGAGCTGCTGGCTCATCCTTTTCTAGATAATTGCGCGGATTTGTCGACCCTGACGCCTCTCATAAGAGCGGCGCAGAGAATATTGAGAAAAGTGTTCTAAACGGTTTTTACTCAATTTTTGTCCGATTCGGATCTACTTACAATCGTTTTTTCAAGCCTGTATAAGCGATAGATTTAACGCTAACGATGCTAGTATTATTTTGTTTTTGGAATAATTCAGAGCGCTGATGATTCACAATCAGACTAAATATCGAATATATGAATTTGAAGACTGACGCCGAGTATTTAGCTGTGCAAAAGTGATCGACGTCACGTCGGTACGGACAAAAGTATTGAAAATTTTGTATTATATTCTATCCACGCAGCGGTTTATGCAGTTACTGTTTTTTGTGCGTTTGAATTTTTTATTCTCATCGGTCATCGAGTCGCTCGAAGGACTAATGGCGTACTTAATTTTTTCGACGCGTCAAATCAAACGAGAAACTGTTTACCGCAGACGCTGCAATATCTGGTGATTCAATATCCTGGTAGGGTTGGCATTAATCGATGTTTTCACGCTCTCCCAAGTGCCTTGTTATCTGTCCAAATGTTCGGGCAGAATAAAGAAACGTAAAAACGTATTTTGATAAAGTATTTTGTACAATAGCGATTAAGTATTTTCTATAAATATATACTCTTTTTCAATATATGTATAACAGAAACACTGAGGTACAAAGGTTTTGCTGACCCTTTGCCAAAGGTTTCTAAAAAGTATTTACAATTAGTTTTTTTGTTTAACAAATAAACTAAAAAAAAACAGCATTCTTCAAAGGACCAAAAATAGAAACGCAACATTCTACGTTTTACGGTGTTTTTTTTTTTATTTTTTTTTTTAATAAATAAGAAAAAGTTTATATTTCTATTTTACAAAATTTGATTAAACTAAATTCGGTTGTGATTGAAAAACGAGCGTTTTATCTGGCACAATAACGTTCTCTATGTACATAAGCCTGTATAAACATTTTTTGTTACAATCTTTTTATCAGATTTCACGTTGGCTAAAGGGATTACAAATTTTTGTCTTTTGTTTGATTTCCCTATGTTTGAATCAGATTATTCTGAGCAAAAGTTATAATCAAAATTTAACTTGTGATAATACAGTTTTTATGTCCAATTCAGCGATATAGGTTTTTTTTTTTTATCTGTGACGTAGATTTTCAAGATAATAATATCAAAAGTGGTAGAAAATGAAAAGGTTTTGAATGAACGAACGGTGAAAATTTTTCGAGCGTTATAAGCTGTAACATTTTTCATTATACACAGAGCTTCGGAATTAGGAATTTCCTCCCACGAACTGGTGGTAATAATAAAACAGCAAAAGAGAGAGAGAGAGTAGGATTTAATTCATGAGAATAAATAACGCTGGATATGTCTACGAAATCTGATTCCTCGTATGATTTAGTATTTCTTTCAGTGTTAGAATTATAGATTTCAAAGTATCCGACCAAAAGATAATAATAATAATTCCATCAATTTATTCTTAAATAACAATTTATATCGTTAAATTGTGTTTTGTGAATTATATTATCCTGCTTTTAGTGTTCAAGTTGAATCGATTAGAAATAATGAATTTTTATTTTATTTTATTTTTTCCAACTTGTACAAATGTTTCAGATCGTAACAGTTTGCATATCGCAGCTGTTGAATGGGCTACGATAATCAGATAATGATTAATTAATTAATTATCACACTATGTAATATGTAAATAAAGTACGTATGTAATATCGTAAAAAACGAAGGGATTTTTCCTCACTTTATTATTTCTTATATCCTCTATATAAATGATATGTCGCAGAGTCTTTCTCGGAAAGCTGGCATTATTATTCCGCCGGATATGCAACCTTGGGAATGAAACAGGAATAACCGATGTAAACAGAGAGCCAAAGATATGCGGCTGTTGTATCGAAAGCCTCATAGATTTCGTATCTGTGCGACGCCAGCGGGAATTTAAAAATTATCACCGTCGTCGAGAGATAAAAACTAATATGTGGTTTAATCTCTTTTTGAAGATAACGGAATATTAAAAAAATATTCATACACTAATTATTTGTAATTAAAAATTCATTATCAGGGAAGGAAAATAGGGTAGGATTTATTAATAAAACAAAAATTCACATACCTTTCCGTGATTTATACTCGTTTATGTGTTTCAAAGTGTTACATAAGTATCACTAATTAACCAGCTAGAAATAAATAATAATTTTATTTAAAATTTCTCTTTTTCTCTTTTAATGATAACGACATACTAATTAAATAGTTCAGTTATACCGATTTTAGATTACGGAGGAGATAAAAATACAGTCTATAAATAAATAAGTTAATACAGAGGATGAGAAATTTGTTTCTCTAATTAAATAATCGGTGTTCAGACCAACGATAGGAAACGATCATTATTTCCTTGTTCCTCCATCTGATAGAAGATATCGTTCGAAGCTAGTCTGTGGATAACTCTCATTCGCATTCTAGATTTTACACATCATTTAGATATTCGCTACGCACTAAACCTATTCAATTCGTCTAAGCTACATATATGAACATATCTGCACGTTTTAACATTACGTATTTTTTTTCTCCTATATCAATCGGCAGGCTTTATAAACGGTTAATGACTAAAGGCTTGATTAACCAGTTGCTCTTAAACACGTCGTTATTGAAATAATTTAACGATTCGTTTCTTGAATTCAAGAGCACCGTTGGATTCCTCCATTTTTTACCGCTTCAAATAAATATTCTGTACAATTTTTCAGTTTCTTTCTAACGTATCGAGGTTTCGAAATTCGAGTAATTCTTCTCTCGTGCGACAACGGTGTCTGAAACAGAAACGAAAAAAAAAATAATCTCATCGATTGGCCAGGTGATACATTACGCCATTGAGAAATGATAAGATAAACTCTGACGTCTGGAATTAAAACGATAAATTAATCAAATAACTTGGTGATAAATATTTGCCAGTAATGATTCTCATCAGTCATTAGGAACTCACGCCGCGGATCATAGCCACTCTCTCTGGGCCTGCGCCCTCCCGACGGCCAAGAAGGTGGGATTCTCAAGCATCGCTCTCAAGACTGCGAGGAAATCCGCTGCCTGATGTTCGTCGATCGCCCGCCTATCGTACGACAGTGTCGTAGTCATTCTTGTGACTGTGTTCAAATTACAATCTGAAAAAAAAAAAAAAAAACAACGATGGAATCTTGAATTATCTGAAAACTGATAATTTTATTTTTCATTTCAGACCAAAAACCCACCTAATTCCTGTCTTCCGGTTCCTACGGCGAGAATCGCTGTTTGGGGAGGATTTATGATGGCGGAAAATTCCCTGACGCCAAACATCCCGAGGTTTGATATTCTGTTGGTGAATATCGATTATAATGACGATTTAAAATTCATCTGAAATAACCAAAGGGTGAAACTTACGTGAAGGATCCACCCTGAAATTCGTTTGGCTGGAGTTTTCCTTCGCGAGCTCGACCCGCGAGCTCTTTTGTATTTTTAGAAATATCTTCCAGGCCTTTCGACGGAACGTCGAAGATGATCGGAGTTATAAGCCCAGTTGGAATAGAGACTGCGAACGATATGTCCACCTTTGGCAATTGAATTACCTGAAAATTCAACGAATAGCAAAGATCAGATACATTCACCCTCGACAATAAGTGTGACGATTACTCTGATTGTTTTTCGTTGATATGATCACCTGTCCATTCTGATACAGCGAATTGATCGCCGGACACTCCAGAAGCGCGTGAGCGACCGCCTTGGTGATGAAATCGTTTACAGATACTTTAACATTTTCGGATTTCAACTTCGCCCGTATTTCAAGGAGCTTGTCTATATTGATGTCCATGAATTCGTAAGAGTGGGGAATATTTCTCTGAAAATAGAAACAGTGTATCAACAATTTGCATAAAACTAATTTTTCCTGAGTTAACTACTGACCTTGGATTCTGCAAGCCTCTTTGCAATTATTCCTCTGATACTGCTAACTGGAACATCGTCGTAGGTAGAGGGAAGATTTAGTCCCAGTCCAGACGGTCTTGCGCTAGTCGTTCCCACAGAACTTGATCCGGGTGATTTGGAAGCCGTTGGTGCCGCTGGTCCGGACGCTACGAGACAAATTCAAGCATTGAAGCATTCGAATTGTGCGTAGAACGATTGATTGTTATCAAAAATAGATTAAAACCGGTACCAGTCTTTGGTGCGACCCTCTGCAAGCCGTGAGATTGAATATGTGCGAGAACATCGCCTTTCAGGAGTCGATTCGGTCGTCCGGTTCCCTTAATCGAACCAGAACTCAAGCCATACTCTTCCAGCAGCCTCTTCACAGCCAAGCCATAAACCCTGGATTGAAAATAAAAACAAATAGTTCAATTTATGCCCATCCATCGATCATTTCCTTCAGCAGTTATCAAAAGCCAAGACCATTTTCAATGGTAACACAAGCACACATACTGTCCACTCGGAGGTGGAAGCGCACCGCTAGATGCCACTGGCGCTGATGCTTGAGCAGGCTTTGGAGATTCAGGCTTCGGAGCAGCTGTCCCTGCCGCGGGAGGAACAACGGCCTTGGTCCAGTCCGCGCCCTTCTCCATGGTCAGGGCGATAAGCTGGCCAACTTCGACTTGAGATCCTTCGGGGACCTGTAATCAAGATATTCCAGCTCACTCTCACATTTTTAGCTGATCAGATCCTCGCTGAGAGAGAAACTTACGAGGATCTTAGCCAGAACGAGCTCATCTTCCATTTCAAAGGTCATAACAGCCTTGTCGGTCTGAATATCAGCGACCGCGTCTCCGGGCTCGATGCTGTCTCCTTCTTTCTTCAACCATTTAACCAGAACTCCGCTCGTCATGGTCGGGGATAAAGCAGGCATCAGGAGATTTTGTCTGAGGGTAAGAAATTATCCGATCGATCATTTGCCCCTCACAATTTCACCTCCGATTCAACGAATATCGACTCACTGGCCGTCTGGGATCTCTGCCGAAGATCCTCCCGCGGGCGCAGATGCAGGGGGGGTGGGCGCAGGGTCGGCAGAGGGTGTCGAAGCCCCCGAAGGCATCTCGACGGCCTTCCAATCCTCGCCTTTGTCCACAGTCAGAGCAATCAGGGTACCGACTTTGACGTCTTTGGTTCCTTCGGGTACCTGGAACGCCAGAGGCTTAGAATCTAAGGATTTCTCAGGGTTTGGAAACGTTTGAGAAGCAGAATTTACTATTATCTTGGCCATGACGGCTTCGTCGTCCATTTCCATCGCCATAACCGCCTTGTCGGTCTGAATATCGGCGACCTGGTCACCAGGCTCAATCTCGTCTCCCTCTTTCTTCGTCCATTTCACAATAGTCCCCTGTTCCATGGTCGGGGATAGAGACGGCATGAGGAGCTCCCGTCCCTTTACTGTCATCCATTGAATCAAAGAATATCTACATTGTTCGATTGTCGAATATTTTTTTAACCAAGTGTCACCGACGTTGGAGCGGTTGCGAAAAAAAAAGGTTGTTGCATAACCGGAAATAAGACGAAGAAAAACTCCCATTGATCAATGAGAATCGGATAATTTTTAACGCTATACAATATTAGACGCTTCAATCGAAGCGCTAAGTGGGAACAAAGGATTGAAATAGTGGTTTAAATATCGATATGGATAATTCGGTCGAACATAACCTCCGGCAATTCGCATATGTTCGGTGTTATGAAACGAATAATGAATGTGGAACGTCGGTTCGGACTCACCGTCGAGGACCCAACTCGTGTGAAACCATGATCGTTGGTATTTAACCGGTAAATCAACCCTCGGCACCACAGTCTGGAAGTATTTAATGGTAAACACACCGACCCTACCCCTCAAAACCTGCGCCATTTTTCTCAACACCACCGAGGAGCAAAGTCGTGCGATTCTCGGCACTAGCGAGTGACCTTTATCGTACAAATGTGTCCTCTACGACAAGGTCGTATTCAGATGACCAATTGCGAGTCAACGTATCATTAAATATATTCAGAAATCAGATTTATCATTCAGGCTACGATTATCTACATAGTCAGACGCAATTTTATGACGTCTGATCACTTATCAATTTTTTTTTATTTCAGACACCGGGACTCGATATAATTTCGCGAGGTCGCGCGATCTCATTGATCCATTCAAATGACCCAAATTAACAGATTACGGTCTATAGACGCTAGAGTGGAATTTATTTAGAAAGGAAAAAATCTTATCAGCGCGCGTTTTATCGATACAGTTTTTTTTTTTTTTTTTTATTTAGTAGGACGAGAACATTTGAAATATTGAGAGAAATTTAAAAGTTTTTCGCTGTGTAAGGAATACAATTTTAACGATTAGTAGATCATTCATCAACGCTGATCATTTCTCGTCTTTGATTATCACCGAGGCCACGTGCTTCCGGTTTGCGATTGATATATCGATGACAGCGCCCTCTAGATTTTTGTAGGTTAACTAGTCACAAGTTGTTTGACAGTTCTGTGTGACAGCAAACATCTGATCGGCGAGAGAGGAGCGCAAGAAACGTTCGAAGTTATAAAACTGGCTGAATAATCGCAGGATCGGTGAGAACTGTTGATAAAAGATCGAAAATTGTGACGTTCGGATGTCCGAATTACGATGATTCAGATGTTTTATTTTAGACACTTTCTGCACAATAATGATCACACGAACGTCAGCAACGCCTCCTCAGATAATGAACCTTGAATATTATCATTCTCAGATCGCAAGATGTGCCCAGCTCTGCTGGAACACGAGGAACGCTGCCTCAGCGGAACGACGTTCTTCGCTCGTAGTCATCCGGTCGAGCTCTGCGGCAGCAATGGTCTTCCCTTGACCCCAAATTCCATAACGATATATGGAAGGTCGCAATTTTTGAAGACCATCGATCATCCTAATCTGTCTACTTACTTGGACATAATAAGGAGCAAACATGGTAAGAGATAAATCCACGTTTATATTACTTTCGTAACCATTTTATTCTACATTTATTCAGAGAGGACAGTCGTCGTAGCCGAGTACAGCGGAGAGCCTCTTAGCGGCAAGGAGAAATTGTCGTTGGATAGCGTCAAGAAAATATCGTATCAATGCCTCCTGGCTTTGTGCCACTTGAACGAATTGGGACTGGTGCATAGACACTTGAGTCCGGACAATATCCTGATCAACAAAGACGATAAGGTCAAGCTGTATAATTATGGGCTGTACTACATGACCGATAGCGGCAAAAACGTGTCTTTTCCCATCGGGTGAGATTCTGATGAAAAAAACTCATCGATTCATCTGTTTTCAAACAGAGGCAGTCCGACGCAGAATTAAAATTGAATACAAACATCGATTTTCAGATATCCGAAGTACACGGCGCCGGAAGTATTTCTGGGGACCGGTAAGAGCGGAGCGAAGGTCGATAGCTGGTCTCTGGGAATAATAATCGCCGAATGTTTATTGCAGAGGAGTATCTGGCCAGGCGTTAAGCTGGCTCAATGTTTGCGCAAGGTTTTGAGTCTAGTTAACTCGGAGACTATGATTTTTGAGAGGATTGCGAGAGAGAACAATTGCTTTGAAGATTACGAGGTGCGAAATATAGATTTTAGACGTTATAATCTCGTGATAATTAACTCAAAATCGACAGGCCCTTCCGGATGATGTCAGAGACTTTGTCGATTCCTGCCTACAAATTTATCCCAGCAAGAGAAAAAGCCCGGAAGAATTGGTGAGGCATCCTCTGTTCGAGGAATTCCGCAGCAACGATTCGGAGAACGAGGAAAAAAGAATCTACGACAATGTGATTGCCAGAAAAATGGACGAGCTTTACTACCTCTGGCAACTCGCCGGTGGCGATATAACGATGGAGTTGAAAAAACAGGGATTGATAAGATCAAGACCTCCTATTTTATCCGTGCCAAAGTATATTCTCATTCTCACATCTTATTAAATAAAAAATTACTCGATTCTAATTCCGCTTAATTTTTCAGCTTAGTAGCGCTGCTGGGTCAGATATTTGGACGCAGAGATACGGCCGGTCTGCTCGATCTGAGAGTGGTCAAAGTGCCTCTGGACACATTGAGACAGAGATTATCCCACGTTCCGTTCACAGCCAATTACCCTAGATTGATGAATCGGTAACTGCGTTAGAGGTTGACCAAAGACTATAAGCTTCTCCGGCAGTAGTTCAAGACTTTCAATCGTTCAATCATTTTACAGAACTCACGTTCAAGAACAGGACGATCTGACAAATTCCGCGTCCCAACTACCCCTGATAATCAGGGAAAGAGACACGGAGTACCAGTTCTACAGAATCGTGCTTTACGACAGACTGTTGCAGGTGGGAAATCACCCGGAATGAAATCAGCTCAACTGATCTATTGTAGTAATCGAATTTCGTACTTAGGGATATCCGATAACCAGAGATGCGATCATAAGGGAAGCCCACAAAGATATTCCTCCTCCTGTCCGAGGGCCGGTTTGGGCGGCGCTGCTCGGTGTGAGCGGAGACATTCAGCGCAGATACGAAATGATCGACAAGGAAACGCCGACGCACACCGATAGACAAGTATGAGAATATTGCAGAGCAAAGATGCCTGGATATTGATAAAAGTCACACATTCTTCTCTAGATCGAAGTGGATATCCCACGATGCCATCAGTACAGTGAATTACTGTCTTCCGGAGCGGGTCACGAGAGATTACAAAGATTATTGAAGGCCTGGGTGAGGGATAATCCGAATTACGTATACTGGCAGGGTCTGGATTCTCTCACAGCGCCGTTTCTGTATCTCAACTTTGATAACGAAGGTGAATGAAAAAAATATATGATCGTGCGAATTAGACTCTGGAATAACTCTGTTCTCTTTCTTTCAGCGCGAGCATTCGCCTGCCTTTCCGCCTTCATTCCCAAATATCTTCACAAATTTTTCCTCAAGGATAATTCCGTCGTAATACAAGAATACTTGGGTAAATTCTCGCAGACTATAGCCTTCCACGATCCTCAGTTGGCTAATCATTTGAAATCGATCAATTTCGTGCCTGAACTGTTCGCGATACCCTGGTTTCTGACTATGTTTTCACGTGAGTATCAATCGAGAGCGATTTGGATGAGCAGGGTTCAACGTCTGTCGTAACCATTTACAGACGTATTTCCTCTCCACAAGATACTCCACCTCTGGGACAAACTTCTGCTAGGAGATTCCTCGTTCCCGTTGCTAGTTGGTCTCGCGATACTCAGACAACTCCGCGACTCTCTGCTCACGTCGGGATTCAACGAATGCATCCTGCTGTTCTCCGATCTACCCGAAATCGACATTGAACTCTGCGTCAAGGACTCTATGGCCATGTACTATAAAACTCCCAACAGCATCACCTACAGAAGACATCAATTCGATCAGTCCAAGGTGCGACGATCGTGTTTGCGAGTCTGAAATACCAACTCATTGTCCGCTCTCATCCTTTACAGACTACAAATTGGAGCGATCCAGAACCAGGAACAGAAAAAATGACGAGGATAAGCATCGCCGACTTCACGAATCTCTTACAAAATACTCCCAAGGAAATGATCGTTGTTGATATACGGAACAATACTCAGTTAGTTTTCACTGCTTTTCGCTTAAACGCAATGAAATACGATTCTCAACGCGTTTCTCTTTCCCTAGGTTCGAAAGAGGAGCAATTTTAGGCAGCATCAACATTCCTTTCACGAGTATTCAACTCTCTCAAACAGACCTAGCGTCGCTTGGTCCCCATGCCGAGCCTCTGGCAAACAACAAGGACAAAATCGTCGTTATCATCGGGCAGCACGATCAAAACAACGCATTGGTGAAATATTCAAATTCTAGATGGTAATAGACGGAAGAATATGTTATATCTGATACTTTTCAACAGTTTGCAGAGTTCCTGATAAGCTGTAGAGTTCTGAGGGTCTGTTCGCTCGAAGGAGGTATCTACGCTCTACGTTCAGCCGCTCCGAACATCCTAGTACCTCTGCGTCAATGATAAATAATGATTTGTAAGATATTCTGCCCTACGCGTTAAGATCTGTAATTTAATCGATTTATAAATTGTATTTGATACTCTTTTTATTCCAAGTACTTCCAAGATCTTTTGTTTTGCCTCTAAGAGTCTAGAGTTACCATGACGACTGTGACCAAAACAACATGGTGAATCGCGTTCTATCGCAACAGAAAGTACCTACTACAAGTATCATTGTTGTGTTATCGATTATTCATGGAGAACGTGCCGCTGTCGTTTCGAAAATGGCTCAAAGAATGCATAAAAGAAGAATTTGCGGCTACGATCGAAAAGGAATTGGACAAAAACAAAGACGCCAACGATATCGCGCAGAGAGTAATTCAGTCCAAGGAAATGGAGGAGTTGATCGCCGGCGTGCGGACAGTCTTCGACCAACGCTGCTCATCTTCGAGAGAAAATTTCACGGACCAGACCGAGTCTCGTCCTCAAACTTCGATCTCGCTGGACAGCAATTTGTCAGGGGACGAATGGAGCCCTGTGCAAACAGTCAGAACCGATCGCTTAGCTCATATAATGAATAAGATCGGCTACGACAAGCCGATCCATGTCAGACTGGCCGGATACGAGGCTTTGATGAAGAGCGAAATAACTAACGTCGGGGGTAGCCAGTCTTGGGAAATACTTCTGAAGGCTTTGAGGGACGGGATCGGAGACGAGAGCCAGCCCATTTTTGAAGCGAGCATGCAAGCCCACGCGAAATTGTTAAACGGATCTCAAGCGCGGCAAGATGTCTTCGTGAATTTGATCAACTCGTTCAACTCGCTTTATCATTCCAAACGGTTGCATAGTTCGTTGCCTACTTTTGTGTCTGGGATTAATTTCAGGATATTATTGCACGAGAAGTTGTTCAGAATCAGTCATTTGATCATCGGGCATCAGGAAGAGTCTCTGAAGAGCAATAGAAACACGGATAAAGTTTTGGAAGAGGTGATGGAACAGTTTGTAACGTTTCTGAGCTCGCACAATATCGGTGGAACCAATCAGATTCTCACTGTCCTCAACATCGTGTCAATTCTGGAGCCGAAATCAAGCTGGTCAAGGAAATGGGCTCACAGCTTGGCGACGATGAAAATATTCACGTCGGCTCTCGGAAGATCTCCCGCGCTGTTACAAAACATTTTCCACATCCTCAGGGACGGGCTGAACGAATCCCCGACTATGCTTACCGCCCACATCACCGATGACCCCCCGGAAGTTAGTATATCCGGAGAGACGATCAGAACGGCGACTTACTCACACTGTCTCTGCCTATTTTCTGAAATTTGCAGAAAATCTGTCGGCAGACAGTTGCTGAAGGAAATTCACTCCGAGGAACAGTTCATCCCTGAGTTTATGCTGTCGCTACTAAATTCTTTAAACGCTTTAGCCATTTCCGAAATTCCGTACGGTATCTACGACGTCTCTCGTTCAGCCTTGCGGAAGCTCTTGGATTCACCGGCGGTCTTATACGACGCCAGATTCCACGAACTAGCCCTTGACCCGTTGCTCAGGGTTGCGCCTGATACCGAACGCAGAGTACATCCGCATACGATAGATGCGATGATGAGGATGCTAGATACCGAAGAAGGCTCTCAATTCACGATATCGAGATCCCATGAGATGCCAATGAGCTACGAAGAAGCATGTCCGGCGAGTGCAGTGTTGGATTACACCTCGGACTTGCTGAGGCAACCGCTTTCGATCATGAACACGGAGCACGTTATTAATTTACTCAAATTTCTGGAGAGATTATTCGAGATTCACGACGTTTACCGAATGGTCAGATTCGTTTTGAGAGACAAATTTTATCCAGCTATAGAATATCTTTACAGTAAAATGAACAACTATTCCGTAGAGAATGAGATCAAGAGGCAATCGGTGGATGGGTAACTATCCAGAACTCTATAAGGGAGAAATGGTGTTTGAAAAATTCGTTTCTTACAGCGCGATCAAGACAACGCTTCTCAAATTAGTCTCCATGCCTCTGGCGCTTCAATTATTGACCCACGAAGAGTTGGTCTTTGAAGAACTACTCCGAGGTTCTGTAGAACCTCTGAAATCGTCGTGGAGCTGGAACGACGTCGTCGCCTTTGTGTCTAACGCCGCTCTGCTACCCCTGGGTTCTGAGATTTTGGGAAATCTAGCACCCCATTTTTTGACAAAGGTGTTAAGCGACATTTGCACGAAGATCGAGGACCCCACGAGTTTCAACGATCCTTGGGGAGAGAGCGGCGCCAACGAGTTCCTTCACATACTCAGACTCTTGTCTTTGAATAACTCGTGTAAGTTGCCTGTAACGTTCACTTTCCTTGTCGACTAATCCTACGATTTCACAGGCTTCGTCGCCGTTCTGAACGACAAACATCGAGAAAACTCCTCCGGCGAAGATAGCCATCCTCGCAATTTGTGCGAGCTAATGCATCACGCTCTAAACTATGATTCGCCGTACCATTGTCTCGGTCTTCTGGCGTTGAAAAGCCTCATCGAAAATCTAGATGCGAATATTTATTTGAATAGCGTATTCAATTTCCAGGTACGATCATAGGATGTTTGTCTCTTTCCATCGCAATGATTCAATTTCACTGTTTCCAACAGAAAACGTTGCTGGATTTTCAAGAAAATTGTATCCTCAATGTGGGAAATGATTCGGAGCCTAAAACGGTGTACACGATCGACGAGGAGAGCTTGCTCCGGCACGAAGTGCTTCTGAATTCTTATCACATAGCGAGTACTCAGATGCAGGACAACGAAGTACCAGAAAAAACGATTCTGTTTTCGACATTGCCCCCTCCGAATCAGATCCTCGCGAATCTCAATCCCGAGACACCCTCGCAGTCGGAGTTAGGGAAATTTCTCCGGGAGAGTCAACCGGGACTCAGAGATAACGGCTGGGTATCGCGGGCAAGAAAAGCTCACAAAATGTCTAGCGGAGAACCGTTACAAGTAAGCATGTCTCCTGGAAGATCGAAACGATCGAATAATAAGCTACCGAATTCCCATTCAGCATTCCGTTCTCATCGATCTGCTCGATCAAATGCAAACGGCAGTTCCAAAGTTGGAAATAACGTCCCAGTTCGAATGGCCGATAACGAATGAAAACAGTCCAGATACTCTGTTGCCGGAGGAAGTTCGGGGCATTGAATTAGCCTTGCTGTACGCTGAACAAAATAAACTGATGGAATCTACAGATCTAGTTAAATCTAACTTCAGGATATTTATCTCAGAAGTTCACGGATTCATAAAGCATCCAAAGCTGAACAAATTTCAAGGATTTGACTGGTTCGTCGCAACGGTATTCATCATCTGCGATGGGAATATGGAAAAGTGAGTAAGTCCAGTTTCTTTAACTCCGTCGCCTCAGATGGCCGCGAATCTTTTCTTCCCAAAGTCCAACCGGAACTCCTCGAAGAATGACTCTAGCAAACCATATCTCATCACAGGCGGGTCTCAGATTGAAAACTTGACCATCATGGCAGTAACTTGATCGTTGCGTGCCTCAGGGTTAATTAATCATCACAGACCATGAGTAGAAAAACTCTGCGACTAATATTTCGTTTATCTTGTTTCCAAAGGTGCAGAACGTTCATAACTCAAATCGTTCAATTCCCATCGACAATATACGTCTGGTCAATGCTGGGAAATAGCATCAGCATCAACAATAATTTGCCTGCAAGTGTTCAAATCATGTTCTCACATCTCCTGGAAGGTATAATTGCAAATGAAATGCCGAACGTGAAATACGCCTTGAAGGTTTCTCTTTAATTTTGAACAATTTTCACCACCCTCATGAGTTAGCAACGATCAACCGATCTCAATTATTTTTCAGAATAACTGCGGCGCAGACTGGTGGATGATCTGCAACGGGCTAATGTCTAAATGTTTCTGGAGAACGTTGCATTGGCATGAAATTGTACATTTGATGGCTATTTGCATCCTATATCCACCCGATTACACTCTTTACTACTGCGCGTCGCTGTTATACTACGGACAAAGTCAACTGATGGACGATATCGTTGTTGGAAAAACATGGCCGGAGCATATGGTATCTAAATAGCCTCGATCGATGACATAAAGTTGACGATAAGAACACGATTAAATGTCTTAAATTTCGAATTTCACAGAATTTAACTGGGTACAAATGCGCCAATCATTTTCAACTGATGGAAATATTGTCTAAACGATACCGTAACTCAACTTTATCGTTTCTTATGGACCAGGAGGCAGAATACTCTACGTAATTTTTTTTTTTTTTTAAATTCGATTCACGATGCCGAGAGACAGTTGTAAATAAAATATTTGATCAACTATTTTCTTTATTTTCCAACAACGTGCAACGTGGATCGTCGAATATTTATTTATATAATATAAATGCACCTAGACTGTGTACGTTTTTTTTTTTGCGAGTAAATTATCTGACGATTTACCTGAGTGTCGGGACACTGTGGAAAACAGACTCTACCGTAAAATGATATCTACAATATTATTCTTTCTTCTTTTTTTAGTTTTTTTTCTAAGAATTTATATAACGTTGAGTGGATAGAGATCGTTTTTCTATAACAGGCATTATTATTTTGTTTTCAAAATACGCTCAACCTGACAGCCCGTAACACGAATATATACAAACAGTTATGCAATCGCTAATTGCAAGATCGATCTTATCAATCTTCGTGAATTGTAAACAGCTTCGCCACCTCGTTTAAGTCATCGTACCGTGTTCCGCTGGCCAAGACCTGAAAAAGAAAAACAGAAAAGTTATTCACCAAATAATACAATTATCAATAGAAATTGTAAAGAAAATTGTTCACCTGTCGAGCTATAGACATTCGATTGAATATATTCCAGAGTACGATGCCTACGACGACGTCGTCTCTCAAATAGAATATAACTCCTTTGCCAAAGTCGTCCTTAGGATCTTCAACTTTGTTTATTCCCTTATTTTCGCACTTTTCCTCGCCCTCTGTGCTCCCAGACTCAACTTCTTCCCTCTGATGCGTAAACTTCTGAGATACTGGCTTAGCCTGAACGACTGCCGCCGATTTGTGGTCCTGGATGTTCCGCTGTTAAAGTAGGTAACAAAGAATTGTAATATCTTCGATATTAATTTTTCACCTACACTCACTTCTTCGCTCACAGATCTCAGACCCTCGTCCGAAGCAGTGACAGCCGCGAGCGGGGTATCTTTTTCAGTCGCCTTAGCAAACACTCCAACTGTTGGCAAAGCTGCGTCGACGATTCCTATCGCTTCGTACCCGATTTCAGGGCCCAAATCCGACCAGAACATGGACTGGTGGAGGTACGGCTTGCCTGGAACGATTTATAATCGATGAGTGAAAGTTCCGAAGCGGTAACGAGGCTCAAATTACCAGCTCCGGTCATATTCTCCCCGGCCAAACGTCCAGAGATCACGGCATGGTCGTGGTGCTCCACTCTCCTCCTGCCTAGTCTGACGTCGTAGAAGCAAGCCACGTCTCCCGCGATCCACAGATTGCTTCTGGCCTCGAGTTCGGCGTTTACGAGGAAGCCACCGATTTCAGGGTCCACCTCGAGATCGGAGGCCTTGGCTAATTCCGTATTCGCCTTTGCTCCCACTGCTACGATCACTTGATCGGCGTTGATCTAGAGACGAGAAACACAATCGTTAGCGATCAGGAGGTAAAGATTTCGTCAAATATTCTCTACCCACTGTATTTCCGTCCGTTAGGACTAGTTTCAGGTGTCCGTCCTTCATCTGAACATCCGCGACTTCGGTTTCAGGCATACATCTGACTCCTTCCAGCATCGCTTTGGTGGTCGTCCACTCGCTGAGGTATTCGGGCAGTACTTGAGCCATTATGTGTTTTTCTTTGTAGATTTGATGGACCTTTTTCTGGTCCGGGTTCACTGCAACGATTCAACCGTATTTAGCAAAAGTTTTTGCCTCCGCTGGATCGAATGAGTCAAACTAACGGTTTCTAACTAGGGAACACGCGATTTCAGAACCGAGGAATCCTCCGCCCACTATAACGATGTCTTTGACGTCCGGATCTTGAAGATTTTCTTCCAACTTCAGGAAATCCTCTATCGTCCTGAACGGGACAATCCTGCTCTTTATTTCGTCATCCGCGGTCTCGAAAATCGGAATATTCTTCGGCGATGCACCTGAAAAATTAATTTTTCATCGCATCAAACGATTCGAAGATCAAAATATCGTATAAACGACTAGCGCACCGGTTGCTATCAGGCATTTATCGTATTTTATCTCGTGCCCATCCTCCAGGGTCGCCGTTCTTCTCACAACGTCGATTTTGGCTACTTTCCACCCCGAGGCTACGCCAACTCCCCCTTTTTTTGACTCCGCTAAGGTAGAAACTGGCGTGTAAAATTCGTGCGGTTCGTAAAAAAGGCTGTAAATGAGAAAAACTATTGATTCACGGCTATTGAATCACGAGTCTCGGCTTCCAATACCTTCTATCCGTGCCGTTCCATTGTTTGAATTTTAATTTCTCCGTGGTTTCTCTGTCTTTGTTATACCAGAGTTCCTTGCTCAGAGGCGGCCTCATGTACGGAAGATCTCCTTCCTCCGATACCACAAGGACCTGAAATGCATTGAAACACAAAATTGCAATGAAATTAAACTACAATCGTACGATCTACACACTTTCGCCGTAGGATCCCTCGACTTTATAGATCTAAAGGCCGAGAAGGCTGCCGTTCCTCCACCGATCAATAGATAAGGAATTTCTGTCGGTATTTCCGAAGACACGGCTGGAATCTTGACCCTCTTTCTCTCCGATTTTTTCTTCTTCTCTGTAAAAAGAGAAAAACCGAAGCAGTTGATTATTAACTCTGCTCAAATAAATTCACTATCACCCGGCCTCGGCTTACTTTGTTTTTGTTTCTGAACAGCTTCAGGCGTTCGATTCGATCCCATCCGATTGATCTGCGAGAGGATCAAAGTTGGTTGAATTATTTGACAATAATGAAAAAACGAAACCGATACAATTTATCAATTCCAGATGAATTCACCATGTAAATTGTTGCCCCCGCGACGACGAGGGCAGCCAGTAGCTGCAACCAGACGTTTTTCTGTCTCTTTCCGGTTCCGCCTTCCCCCGACGATTCGGAGCATGGAATTTTGCCCATTTCGCTCGCCTTTCCGCAATCCCTGTTCGGACTCAGAGGGCATTCTACGTTCGGATCGACAGGGCAAATCGGAGCAGTGGGAACCGGCCCCTTGGCCTTTGGCTGCTTGGAAGGGATGCATTCTTCGGCTTTCAGCGTAGTTCCGGGAGGTCTATGCTTTTTTTCGCCGGCATCGCTGTAGTTCCGGGCGACACTCGCTATGCCTGAAATTTGGGGATTGGAAATTTCTGCGGAGTGTTTGTACCGTCGAACGTGAATTTATTGTGTTTAAAATAATCGAAAACACGCGAAATTCGAGTTTCAGGTTAACCGCGGCGCACCGACGTATCGAAGGTAATTGAAAGATCCAAGCGCGACTGAATTGAGTCGAAGCATCGAAAATGATTCGAGGCTATCTGGAAATCTTGTTGATCGTAGAGAACTCTTTGAATGTGGTGAAAAACAGTGAGAGAGCGCACGAGGTTCTTTAGTTGAATGCAAAAATTAGTTTCGTATTAATTTCGACAAAAATAAAGGGTATAATTGAATGCAGCGTATTTACTCACCGATATATCTAAAAGGACTGTGTTCGTAATTGAGGTGTGTTTTTCGCGTAAATTTTGATAAACGCCCGATCGCTTTACCGTATCTTAACATTTTTACTACTATTTTACGGACGGGCTACGGGCTACGGGCGCGCGGCCCTAGGCAATATGGCGATTATATTCGGCGCCGGTCGTGCCGGTCAACGACGTCGGTAACATCCAACTTATCGATCGATGGTACAGACGGGTCTTCCTCATCTGGCCAGAGCACGGTCCTGTGCGTAGAAGGTACTGTGTGACGTCACACGCGACCGCAAAATTCAAACGTTTTATTGAAAAAACTCGATTCACGTGAAAACCAACTATGTTTTTCATGAATCCTAATCATCAAATTATCGGATAAGAGAATAAAAACAATTCATGAAACTGTCCTATTGATACGATCTGAGATGTGGTGGAATTCGTTAATCTCGTACAATAAGGTAGCATATAGTTTTTTTTTTTTTTTTTTTTTTTTTTTTTTTTTACTTTATTGCAAAGAATTAGGTATCATATTACAGGACAGATATTTTGACGAAAAACATAATTCCATCATTCGTAACGTAGAATAATAATTGTCGATCGATATACGTGTCAGAAGTAGGGGACATCGTATCCTGGCACGGCTCCCATGACATGCATCTGTGGCAAAATTTATATCAGGAAATGATAAATCATGCATTGAATAAATGCGATTATGATTCAATCGAAGAAAGAAAAATCAATGATTCTAATTAAAATGTACCAAAAACACGATTGAATCGAGTATAATAGTAGATTTAGAAATTAGAATCTCATCTTATTCATTACGAACTGGAACCTTTCTGTATTCTAATCAGAATCAATCGAAACCTTCTTTTTTCCTGTTCCGAGGGGAAAAGAGATTCAAAGATAATCACGAATGTTCGTACGGCAATTAATGTTGTTAGGAAGAATCCAGTGCCCATCAACAGGACTTGGTTAGACTCTTTGGTATCTTCGTCGAACTTTTTTTGCCACGGACCATTACGAACTGGTATTTGGTCCATAGGCGAAGGAATTGCACAGGATTCGGGACATTCCCACGATTCTGGGCACTCTTTGGATAGTAGAAATCTAGATGCTCTCAATTTTCGGGGAAATTGGCCTGGGATTGATAATTTTCAAAGATTGGGATCAGGGTTAGAGGTTAGAAATAACAATAATCAAGCATCGTTCAAGTCGCGGTAGTCACGTTATACCCAAAGCTAAGCTTCTCGGCTTCAGAATAACCCCGGTTTCCCGGATCAGAGCCGCGCTTCGCCACATTATTTCCTGACTCGCGCGAATCTTTGTTCGGTCTATCGAATACGGAAGGATTCAAGGAAAACTAGGCCCGATTCGGAGCCTCGGAGGATAAAGAAAAAGAAAAAGATCGTTGTCCATATCGAGATAAACAAAGGAGCTGCGCAGCGTGTCTACCGTCTGCCCTTGTGCCAAGGCCTTGTCTGCCATCTCGATAAATTGACTCACTTCAGAGTCGTTTATTTTTCTCCAGCAGACAGTCGCATCACTTCGCGTCAATCGTTGAGTCGTAGCAGTTCGCAGCTACGTTCAAAGTTGTAAACAGTACCACACACACAGCTGTTCCGGATGTAATTTGGACAAGTTTTTAATGCGCTATTCGTGTCTTTTAGAAAATTCGTTGATAAATTAACAGTGACAGTAACAGTAACAGTAACGAGTACCGCTATAGAACTCTAAATACTCCAGTGATAAAAACGAGGTAAGACTTTGTCGAAATATTTTTGTCAAGTTAATTCGATTTTCAAGGTAAATTATATACGTGAATCATTCAAAACTATATGTCACACTCCACGATACGCAGTTGGGTATGAAGAAGATTCTAGAACTAGTCATTGATTCTCGAACAATCGAGTATAATTCTTGTGTGGTTATTATACTCATTCTCATATTACGTTATATAGCGAAAAGCCTCAACTGGCTCGTCACGTTTGTCAACAGATCAATAAACGTCATAACACAGACGAACATTTCCTTCACGCGTATCATTTCGAATTATGAAACAAAAGAATTCGGCTATCCCTGATTTATTTATAAAATCGATAAATTATTCTTTTCATAAATTACCGCGATTAAACAGGTGGGACGGGAAGTCAGCCCTACGTATTTTCCGACACTGTTGCATCGAAGCGAGATCCTTTTTATAAATAGATTTTGACCTCTTTGGCTGCAGCCACTGGCGATCAGTCCGCCGGTGGTCACCGTCGGTTGAGGCAGTTATTTAGTTTTTTTTAAGATCAGAGATTTGATATATATTCTAAAAACCATGTCGGACAGGTAAATAATGAGAAAACAACGAATGAAGATTTTTCGATAACGATCATTTATCGCTCTATTCGATATCCCAGGAATCAGGCTTTGCTCGGCGCCAGTCTTGTCTGCGGAATCACGCTGTGGTACATTTTTTTCAATCGCAAATCCCTCGGGTCTAAGATATCTAGCTTCCTACCTGCTGCCCTATGTCGGTTAGTATTTAACGATTATCGCGGAGTGTGACTCGTCCGAACCGTGTTTCATTCACTTTTCAAACACCCAATTCACGTCTGTCTTTGAACGTTTACAGCGGCAGCAAAATGAACAACGACGGAGAACAGAAATGTAATAACAACGAGGCTAGTGCGCCGGTGGAAACTCCGAGTGGCTCCGACGTTGATAACCGGAAATCTGTTGAGACTGAGAACTCGCCACGGTACGAAGAATCGATTTTAGGAGCAGAAGAACGGAATGTAACATTTTTTTTTAACAATTTTTGCAGGTCGAATATCCAAAGCGCGCAGAATATTCTTGTCGGAGGTCTGACGGGTGCCTCGCCGCCAAAGTTTGTGTCCTTTGAGGAGATAATGAAAGCGGCAAATGGGATGACCAATATGGCTCTGGCGCACGAGATCGCGCTGGATAAGAACTTCAAATTGGAAACTTTGGAGCCACCCAACGGTAGCTTGCAGAAAAAGGTCAAGGAAACTATGCACAATATATTCTGGCAATTACTGGCCCAGGAGTTGGCCGAGGATCCACCAAACTACAATCAGGCTTTGACTCTGCTCGGGGAAATAAAAGAGGTGCGTAGTGGGAGATTGGGGTTTTTTCGGTTTGGCGTGATTAAAATTTTTGTCTACTTTCTCTCGCAGGCTCTGGAAGAACTTCTGTTACCCCGACACACGAAGATAAGGGAGAACATCAAGGAAGTTTTAGACGTCGATCTGATCAAGCAGCAGGCGGAGCAGGGAGTCTTGGACTTTCACCGTTACGCCCATTTCGTTATTTCTATAATGGCTAAGCTCTGTGCTCCGGTGAGAGACGAGAAGATTGCGGAACTCTCAAAGTCTACGGACGTGATCGAGACGTTCAGAGGCATCCTGGAGACCCTGCAGCTCATGAAACTCGACATGGCCAATTTCACGATAACTCTCATAAGGCCCGACATCGTCGCTTCCAGCGTCGAATATGAGAAACTTAAATTCGCCGAGTACTTGAAAATCCACGAAGACGGTTTACAGCTGACCAGGAAGTGGCTTCTCAAACATTTGGAAGTGGATAAGATCCCCGTGTCTCCCGAGGACGATAAAGCTGTGCGACAAATCACTCACGGCTTACTGGCCGAGGCATATTTGGACCTTTTGGAATGGGAGGTCATCCCCGATGCCGAGGTAGAATCTTTGGTGGAAATTAATCAAGAAAATGAATAATTGTACCCATTTTTCCACCGCCAGACGCTAATGATGGACCAAGGACGATTGGTAGAACTGCGGGACAAGACTTGCAGATTATGCGTGGTGGGATCCGTGCTGCTTGTGACCAACAACACCGTCGGTGCCCCGGTCCAGGGGGTTGCCAGCTTCAAAGACAACATCAAACAGCACGTCGGTGTGCTTTTGGAATCCGTTCACTCAAACGAGTAGGTCCAATCATCCATTTCGATGATTGATCCGAATTCCACAGATACTTGATGTAAAATTTTCTACATTCAGAGATTTAGCCGCGGCAATGCCCAACGTCGTGCTCCAAGTTACCGCCGACGTTAAGACGACGCTGAAAGAAGTTGGTGCTTCCGAATTGTCCCCAGAGCTCGAGGCTCTCCTTGGCGCACAGATCTTGGAAATTTCTAAGCCTGAGCACAAGATCCGACATTTAGTCAGTTAGTATTTTCTTGCTCGGCCTTGGTAATACCTAACTATCGTTCAATATGTGCGGATAAATAATGAAATTAAACGCTAAACGTTTCCCTTACAGATCTCAGGATCAGACAGTTCCTGCAGAAAATCATACTATCGCAGACGGCAGGACCGCAGCAGATACCTCCCGGGCTTTCATCGCTCCAAGACGAACTGGCTGGAATTGCTGCGCAATTTTTAATCGTTGTGTCGCATAATCGGAGCGTATTCGGCGAATACTATCAGGACATAGTAGCCAGTGCTGTTAATGAGCAAAAGGCTGAATCTGCTATGGATACAGATCAGGCATAGAATACCGAATCTGGTTTTATGGCGAGATTTTATACACGTTGTGTGTAGGAAGATGAGAGGACATGTTATAGTCCGGACTGGTGGTAGCGTAACGTTATAATTTGATTATGAGCATCGATTATGGACGAAGGTCCGCTGTTTTCAGCGGATGTTGATTTTTTTTCGACGCGGATAATCGTTCGGAATGAGTAGTTTTATGCCATCTGAACGTGTGAGAAAATCGAAAGAACTTGAGATGCCTTATAAAGTTATCCGGATGTGAAAAGCATAGAATTTCTAGACTGGACAGACTCGACGTGAGTGAGAAAATTAAAATCGATTTATTAACTATTTATTAACGACTAACGAATGATTTACTCACTATAAATAATAATCTTCATATACATTTTATTTGATTTATACCAATATTCTATACAAATATACAAATACACATTTATATACAAAATATTTGCAGTATTGGACGTAAAAGAAAAGAAAAATTTTAGGAGAAAAGTTATTGCGTGGAAAAAAATATTGCAAAATGGACTTGAAATTAGGAAGATCAAACTAAACTGCAGTTCCTAAGAATACAAAAGCATAAAATATTTAGCACTTTTCTTTGTACTAATGGACTAATTTATGAACTGCATAAAAATGCTAGTCGAAAATGAAATAAAAAATAATGGAATATTATATTTAATAATAAGCGCATTGTAACTAGGTGCGTGCTGACTCGCTATAAATACAACAGGAAATCTAAAAAGTGGAATATGTGATCGTCTAATATTACTGACAGGGACAGTTGTGGAAACAAACAACTTGAAAGTAATACTATTTTGACTAATAGTGATGAATTACTGAGCTATAGACTCACAATTTTTGTACCTATGAATGAATGAATATAATAAACATTCATCGATTACCATAAAAAATGAGAATTCTACTTGAATAACAAATAAATTGAGCAAATCGATCCTTTCTAGATTTTATACGGTATTTATCAAATTTACGGTACAAAAATAGACAGTAAATATACATTGCTTTGTTACTTTAATTAAATTTTAATCACGAACGAGAAGATAAGGTATTTCATATATCGAGGTTTTCCAGAAGCCTGATGTGGCGATCGAACGAATCGATGTGATGTTTTTTCAAAAAGCTTCTGAAACCTGAAAAATGAAAAAAAGCAAAAAATCATTGACAATATCGTAAAGATGACGAGGCGGATGATCGCGTGGTGCTCTACCTTTGAAGAGATGATGGACATTGTCCGTTTGCGGAAAAAGAAACTCCAACACTTTCAACAGTTGGTCGTAATCAGCGTTTTTTGTGTAACTCTGAACCATTACGGTAAATTTTTTATAATTCTCTGCCGTTAGCGATCGTTTTACCTGTAAGAAACAAAAAATCAATTCAAAATTATTGATCATAATTGATGTGCTGGCTTTTAATCATTCATACGCACATCTTTCAAGTAAAGTTTTCCAATCTCTTTTTTTTCGTCGCTCACGGCAGACTTCTTCACCTCGATACCATTTTTGGTATCAGTATTTTTCTCGGTATCTTTAAACGAGGATCCAGCCGAAGTCGACGGCTGCGATACGTCGATTTTGCCTCCAACGATTTGAATTTTTCTCTTTTTCACGACTGGTCTGTCAATATCCTTAGTCAGCTCGCATCTATCCCAATCTTTGCTCCATTTACAATTGCTAAAGTCTATCACAGGCTTCGATTTCACTTCCAACATTGAAAAAAGATCTTTCTTATCAGTTTCCACACTCTGCTCTCCCTTCTGTTTACCATCCGCATATTTCTTCAGGTCAAAATCGTCTATGGGCTCAGATACCGCATTTGGTTCTCTTCTAACACCAGAAGTCACAATTCTAGATCTAGATCTTGTATCGTCAAAGGATGCGCCTAATGTCGGCAACGAAAGAGGCAGACTGCTCAAACCACTACCTTCGTGTTCCATCTGCGGTTGCGGCAGCTGTAATTAAATTAAAATTACAATCATGTTTGGTACGACGTCGATAGAAAAGCCTTACATCTCGCTTCGCGCTTCTGAAAAACTCCCTCAACTCCTTCGTTATCATCCCAAAGTTCGTGAACTTTCTCATGTGGGGCTGAAGCCAGGCGGACAACTGTTTCCTGAAGCCCGGATTCTCGAATCGACAATCGCAGAGAATGATCGCTCCGTAGTCATTTTTGTGTCTTATAACACGACCGATGGCTTGGTTCACGGCTCTGGATGCTTCCATCTGGTACCATTGCTGCCCGGTCAGAGCCTGAAAGAGTGGAAAATGTTTTAGTTTCCCCGCAGAAACGATCGGACCGTGATCTTTACATCTTTATCTCTGCCCCTGTTTTCCTCCAAGTATCTCTGCTTGAGGATAATTCGGGGGTCCTTCAGCGGCGGGAAAGGCAGGCCGGTCACCAAAACCGCCCTACCGTTCATATCTGCAAAGTCTAGACCCTCGCTGACCTTTCCTCTGCAGACGGCCATGAATATCGCGCCGGTCAAAGAGGGATCTTTAATCTTTTCGTAAAACTCGTTCATGGTCTTTACAAAGGCCTGTTTTTCCTGCCCTTCGACGTAGATTAGCTGCAAATATTCGATTCGTTATTCAATTTTGTTTGTCTTGCGATTAAATATTAAAAACATTCCCTTCACCTTTCGCTTTAGGATCTGTGTCCATATTCCGGTATTTTGCCACTCTTCTCGACACTTCATCAGAATCGGATAAGACGGAAAGAAGACCAGCATACCGTGCGGAATCAGGCAGCTGAAGTTCAAGATCGTGCGGCCAAGGGACGCGATGTACTTCGGGTCATTTCTAAACGATTAATCAATACTCAGTAACTGCCCCGTACACCGGTTCCAGCCGAAATACAATTACCGCGTGTTGTAGGAAGAATTCAATGGATGTCCGTCAGGCCCGTTGCTCAAAACACCCACGCATACTTGACGCCCGGTTACTATGTGAGGATTCTCCAGTTGCACGTCGATCGGAATGCCTAGCTCGGAAATTAGCGGTTTCAACGGGGAGAGAGTGCCGCTGGTGAGGACGATGGAACGTATTCCCTGTTCCACGATCTGTTGCATTCTGTAATTGATCAATTTTCAGAATTACGAGCTGATATCTACGCGTGGATAAAGTTACACGTACCCAAAACCAGGACTGAAGCACCAATAGCTTATGACTTTTCCCTCAGTTTTTGATTTAGTCTTAACAGTTTCCCAACCATCGTTTTTTTTACCCTTCTTCACCTCCTCGGGCATCACGTGAACCTTGTAGCATCTCTTGACTCTGTCTCTGTGCTGCTGGGACGATTGCCCGCCGCTGAAAACGACTCGCAGTAAATCGTTGAATTTTTGAAGAGCGTTTCCTTTCCTCGTGAACGGAGACGTGCTGGTTGTCGTCAGGTAAACCACGATCTTGTCCAGTTTCTCCATCACCAGAGTCTCCTTCCCATTGGTCAACTCGGCCTTCTCGAGCAGTTCGAAAATGTATCCGCCTGGAAACGTTTCTCCTTCTTCCCGCTTTTTTATCTGTATGCCGTCAATGGCTTTCTCAAATTCCAAGAACATCGATTTCAGAATGCACAGATCCTCGGGGGTGAAGTCCTTCTGCGAACCGCCAGTTTCAAAAGCAGGTTCTCCGAGCGCCGCCTCGTCCGCGACGTCCTTCATCACCGCCGTGATCTCGTCTATGCAGATGGCTACGTCCGTACTGCTTATCTAAACGTGAAACGATATCAGTTTGCGACACGAGAATCCGGGTGATAAAATTACCTGCAAAGAGGCAGATTCTTCGCAGGTCTTTTCGACGTTATGAGCCTCGTCGAGCAGAAGTATGTTGTTCTGCAGCTCCAATCCTTGCGCCTTTCTCGTTTTCGGATCCAATATATAATTGTAAGGCATGAAAGTTATGTCCGCCGACTGTTTCAACTCCTTGGACAAAAAATACGGACAACATCGGAGCTTCTGACCCGCCTTGACCAGATCTTCGATGTCGAGTATCTCCTGGTGAAAAATGGGATCGGTTTTTCTGAAAAAATATTAATTACTCGGTAAAAATACTCGTCGATGTATCTCGTACTCACCTGACGTCGACGTTGTTGTAATAGACGCAGGTACGAGCCTTGACCTTGGCCTGACACATGTGAATCTTGTTGGCGCTGTTCTTTTCCTGGGAAACTTCGGGATGGATGCAGAGCTGGTCCCTGGATCCGAGAACCGCGACTTTCACGTGTTTGTAAGAGGTTCTCTTGAGCTCCTGCATGGCCTGCGACAACTGCGAATGGGTCCTAGAGGCGTAGATTATCCTCGGCATACCCCAACCGAAACTGTTCTTCGGTTGATCCTGCTTTCCCGCCGCGCCGGCCAGTTCTTTGGTCAGAACGTCGAAGAATTCGCCGCCGAAGCTGGGCTTTTCGATCGCTCCGATCAGCGCCTGAGACTGGAGCTGAGCCTTTTTCACCAGAAGCCAACTCAGCGAGGAACATAACAAACTCAGGGTTTTACCGGTGCCTGAAAATGATTTTCATTTTTTTTTTCTCACGGTTTGATTATATGACCGTAATTACCTGTCGGAGATTCCAAAACTCCGTGTTTTCCGTTCTGTAAACATTCGATAACTTTTTCCATGTAACGTTTTTGAACGTCGTATGGTTCGAATGGAAAATTAACGAGAATCCCGTTGAGTTCGATGTCAGGCATCTTTTGTCAGGCATTGGTTCAATTCAGGCTCAAATCGGGTAGATTTTGGTCACAAGATGTTTAGAATAACACGTGTCAACCTCAAAATGTGATCGAGCTTGTTTGAGCAAGAAAAGCGCGCGAAAACTCAACATACAACGATTTGACTCCGGTATTCTGCTATTTAATTTGTTTCAATCGAAGTCTTTTGTTCATTTTTCGCAATGATAAACTCGAATAATGTTTCGAAACGATTAACAAATGTTGTGTCGTTGGTAGAAAACTTATTTTTACTTCAGACAACAGACTCTTTGACCGGAAGTAAAAGTTCTGGGTCACGGTCAGGCGGTATTTTTAGCTTGATTCAAATTAGTGAGATAATAGACGATGTTTGGAACGAAAATCGATCAGAAAATAATCCCTGATTGAAACAAGAATCTATCATCAATACACTGAGAGAAATTCACGTAGTTAACGGATTTTATGATTGAAAGGATTATAAAAATATTCAATCAAACCCAAATAATGGTTGAGAATACTAATTATAGTTTATTACTAATTATAATTATAGTTTCGTTTACTATAAAAAAATGTTCGAGGCCATTTATAACTCACATGAATAGTAACGATAATTTTCAGCCTAATATAGTGCAAATTAACACATTCGTTTTTTATGTTTACGGAAATCTGTTATTTATTTCGATACAAAATCATAAATATTTTCCAATTCTTAATCCAATTTAAAATCTTAACTTTAATTCTCAAACTAGACAAAAAAAAAGGAAAAAACATACGAAAAGTTTAAATCTATTAAATTTATTTCGCTCCATAATTTTATTAATAAAGATGGGATTCCTATTCTTCAATTGAATTCATTCCGTAAAACGTAAGTGATCATTTTGATTCGAAGAGCGTCTTTAGAATTTAAGAATAATAAAAGCGCGGGAGAATTGATCACCTCAAGTTCACAGCTTGACTCCGGTAGTCCTTAAAAATCTCACAGTTCACACAAATCATTCGATTGTGTACGTCGTTCAACTTTTTTTTTTCATCAAACGTCTCGCTCCGTAGTTCGTACGCGATTGAACAAAGAGTCGGATTATTTTTCGCTTTTTTTTGCAGGTTATGAACCGCTCCCACCTCTAGCAACGAGTGTAAATCTCCATAGCTTTGTTTGTTCGATAAAACCACTTCTTTCGTAAGTCTGTTAAAAATGTGTAAATAACAGGGTCAGCTGATCGCCGGTTGATCAACATCTGACGACTGCACAGTGCCGAGATCGTGAGCTGCATCTCAACATTGTCAATACAGTGAATAAGGTTTGTACCGCAGTAAATCATCGCTTTCAAAAATCTCTTCAGCCCGAATTTCCCCCCTCGAACCTCCAGGGCCCGATAAATTTCTTAAAAAATACTCTTCCAACCTCAAACTTCGGTTCATGTATCGTCGCAGGGTCAACAACCCCCGAAATAAGCATAAAAAAACGAGCAAAGTGTCACCTCACTTTTTTCATTATTCGTAAATTTCCTCCTAGTTTTTTCGTCGCCTCTCTTATCTAAAGCGACAGGCGTTTCCAACAGACTCGAGATAAAGGGTCAATAACATTTTTATCTCCAGTCAGTCAAGCTGCGCCCCTCCGTTGCATTTCTCATCAATATTTATACGCTATTGACGAAGATAAAAACCTCGGGTTTACTCACTACTTTCACAACCGTGTGGACGTTTAGCCACAGTTTATCCACATAGAATAACAATAGCTGCGCAGGTAGTGGACTGAAAATTCACCAAGCTTCTCTAATTACCGTTTGTTCATCCCAGAAAGAACAAAAATGCGTTTGGTTATCTGCGACACGGTCGACTACGTCGCCGAGTGGTCGGCTAAGTACGTTATGAAGAGGATCAAGGACTTTAATCCCAATGAGAACAAGTACTTCGTCATGGGACTGCCTACAGGTGATTATCTATATTCCATGTCCAGTCTATAGATCGAGATCTTTGAATCTTGTTTATCTTTCAGGTGGAACGCCGCTCGGAATGTACCAGAAATTGATCGAGTACCACAAGGCTGGTAAAATATCTTTCAAGTACGTCAAGACCTTCAATATGGACGAGTACGTCGATCTTCCGAGGGATCATCCGGAGTCTTACCACTATTACATGCACAATAATTTCTTCAAACACATCGACATCGATCCTAAAAACGTTCACATTCTTGACGGCAACGCTCCGGACTTGGTAGCCGAATGCGACGACTATGAGAGAAAGATTAAGGAGGCTGGAGGCATAGAGCTATTCGTCGGAGGTGATTATACCGGGTTCCTAAAAATCTATCAATTATTTTAACCGTCTAATTCAATGCAGGCATCGGACCCGACGGCCACATCGCCTTCAACGAGCCAGGATCTTCCCTGGTTTCTAGAACAAGAGTGAAAACTCTTGCGCAAGACACGCTAGAGGCGAATGCAAGATTCTTTGGAAACGATATAAACAAAGTTCCCAAGCAGGCGTTAACCGTCGGGGTCGGGACTGTGATGGATGCCGTGGAAGTGATGATCGTGATAACCGGATCTCACAAGGCGTTCGCGCTTTACAAAGCCATAGAAGAGGGTGTTAACCACATGTGGACAGTTTCCGCCTTCCAACAGCACGCTCGTACTCTAATTATCTGTGACGAAGACGCGACGCTGGAACTACGGGTCAAGACTGTGAAATACTTCAAGGTGTTTATTTTCGGCTCATTATTTGTCGCAATTAGTCGTCGATATTTACGCCTGGAGCAGAAATTATTCAAGCTTTGCGTGATTCGAAGCTTTTTCAAGTCTTTGTATTGTTTAGGCTCTGAGCGCGGTACATCGCAAATTAATAGAAGACGAAGGAGCTGCGATCCCGCGTCGATCTTTGAGCGACGTCTGAAACGGTAGTTATTCGTATTTCCATTTCATCGTCGATCATTCAACGATATTTCTTTTTCAACTCTCAATTTCATTCTAAATCGTTTCATATCGGCGTCTAAAACGAGGACTGGCTAAGATCGACCGGCTAAAATCGTGCTTCTTTCTTTGTTTACAGAATCTCTGGGGCATTCATAGCAAATTGGTTGAAGAAAGTTCCGTCCTGTCCGTCTAGGAGAAGAATTATCGTAAGAGATCGAGTGAAAGGACGAAGAAACCGACTGTTTATCACTTAAAATTTTGTTTGGTAGTTTAGAGAGAAGAGATACGATGAATGCCTGTGGTACGACCGCAAGCCTAACTGCAATTGGCAATAAAATTTATACGTATATCGTTAGGTTTATAATGAAGAAATTTATAATATTATACCATATTTTGATATCTTTTATCATCTATACTCTTACTAAATAATTTTTTCTTTTTTTTCAAACTCTTTTATTCAATCTACAAATAAGTTACGCATTATCTTTTTACTGTTATGTATATTTACAATTTTATACGACATGTAGGTAGGGGGATTTTCTCTGAAATAAATACGAGGCCCATATTTGAAATATTTATCGACACTTCAAGTGTCGTGTTGTGTCATGGAACGACGAAACTCTCTAGTCAGATTGAATCGCTGTATCCATCAGCCTTGAATCACCAATAGAGAATCGCTAGAAGAGGGAGAGAGAGAAGAATTGAGAGACTGGCATTCGCGCTAGGCCTGATACGCGAAGGGCATCGAACTCTGAAAGTAGTGGGGAAATAAGTGGATAGAATTAGCTTCTCGGACACGCGGACCCGAAACGAACCGAGGCTCGCTGTGTCAGTTCAGAATATTCGCGCAGCACTATCAATCATTCGTTACGTAAACTAAGTCCTCAGTGACTCGACATATATTTTCATTGCCAAAGGTTCGTCATGGAAGCGAGAAATCTCGCAATTCACACAAACTATACAAACAATAATTACCCTAAATCATCTCTTCAGTGATCGTTACTGGTGGGGGAATTCGCGATAAATGAGGAAGCGCGGCATAAACGGGAAGTGTAAATTGTCACAGACACAGTGCGTGTTGTTCGTTCGGTCGGGGAACTTCGATTCGCGGCTATAAATAACATGGGCGACGATGCGGTGAAGAGGATCGAAGTGGTTCTGCGGGACCTTGACGTTCTCCTGCGAAAGAAATTTGGGGACGATCTGATCCTGGATAGTTTCGAGACCAGCAGCCTCGTGCCTCCCGGCGAAAACTACGGAAGTACGATGCTCAGGGTTGACGCGGTGGTCAGACGCGCCGGGGCGAATTCCGAACCCGAAGAATTATCGCTGGTCGCGAAGATGACGCCACCGACCGAGTTCCAGAAGATCATGTTCGACAGTCCGTTCACGTTTCGGAAGGAGATAAACATGTTCACGGAGATAGTGCCCGCGTACATCGCCCTGGAACGCGAGTGCGGCGTACCGGATGACGAGCTGTTCGATCCGCTTCCGGAATTGTACGGCGCAAGGCTCAGCCTCGACGAGGCGAAGGACGAGTTCGACTACGACGCTGTTATCCTGATGGAGAATTTAAAGCCGAAGAACTACGCATGCGGTGATCGAAAGGTCGGCTTCGACGTCGAACGCGCGAGTTTGGTGGTCGAGGCACTGGCCCGTTTCCACGGACTGGGTATCGCGATGAAGTTGAAGAAACCGGAACTGTTCGCGGACATCAAGACCCACGCGAAGTCCATGAAGTTCAAGGAGGACCTGATGGTCACTGCCAAGGAATCGATGCGCAAGGATCTGGACATGATTCCGGCTCTCATTCCGCATATGCCCAAGATCGAGAAGGTCCTGGACCACGAGGGTACCGATATGTGGCTGAGGCCACCGACGGAACCGTGGGGCACGATCGTCCACACGGATCTCTGGATGAACAACGTCATGATCCGCGACGACGCGGACGGACGTCCGGCGGACGTTAAGTTCATCGACTTTCAGAATTATCAGTACCAGAATCCGATGCGGGATCTCGTATTTTTCATATTTTTAAGCTGCAAGAAAGAGGTGTTCACCTCGCACGTGGATGAGCTGATAGATCTGTATTACAAGACGCTCACGTCTCATCTCGGGAGATTGGGCTGTGACCTTAATTCGTTCTCGAGAGAATCTTTCAACGAACAGTTGACCGAGGCTGCGTTCATTGAATACATTCATTGCGTTTTGATGACTAGAATTCTACTGATGGATGAGACCGACCCCAGCGCGGGGAATCTTGACCTTTTCTTCAGGTCACAGAGCAGCGCGGAGTGTCTCGAACGGATATCTACCATCTCATTGATATTTATAAACGAAAATTGGATATGAGCTATCATGCTGCAGAGTAGAAACAATTTAATGGTAGCATATTCGTCATAGAAAATCATGTCCAGACAAGTTTCGCAGTGAAAACAAAAAATTATTATTCGTACAGAGTACCTACATAAAGTTCCGTTGTCAGTATTATTTGAAAACCGCCAAGAATTTGTATAGAGAAAAATGTTTCATATTCATTGCACGCAATGTACAGCGATGCGAGTAGATTATGAAAAAAATCCATTGACGATGAATTTGACCCTATTGAAAATGTAGACGTCGTCACGACGTCGTAAGTTACGTCAAAATCGCATTCCGAAACTACGCCAAGTCCCACGTATAAAACGACGTCGTATACTAGGTATGGATTTGGGACCGTAAATTACGTCCTATGCGACGTAAGTTTCGACGTCGTTTACTACATCGTTTACGACGTCGCCTACGATGTATGTATGATCGTACGTTTAATCAGCTATTTAGCTCGAATCATCAGCTCGTTAGCTGGTAAAATTTACGAAATAGGTTCACTCATTATTTATAATCAATTTATTGTTTTCAGGAATATATATTCAGCATTTTTTTTCCCCACTATATATTCAACATTGATAATTCATATGAGTGTCATAAGTGGAACTAAATTTGTTCCCGTTGACCTCCGAAGTGGAGGACGTGGTAACACGTAAGTGTATAAGCCAACACGGTGCAAATTTACTCGCGAGAACCCGAAAG